>JABUIW010000217.1:8793828-8882577 GCA_013363375.1 Menidia beryllina
GCTCTCGGTTTTCACCGTTGTTACCTTTAACCCCTTCAGCCCCCCGTTTTTATTTATTTATTTTATTTGTTCTCAGCGCCATTCATATTTGGCCCACATACATATCACCCGAACCGTAGTCAGCGGGCCACTAAACGCTCCTCTTGAGCCACAGCTTCAACCGCTGGGGTCGACGGGTCACTTTACGAGAACGCCTCGGGCCGTGTGAACTCCAGCACGAGACAGAGCCGCCCCTAACCCCCGGTCATGTGTTGTTTTCTAATGAATAATGAATTCACACAGTAAGGTTGTTTCCGATGTTGTCATTGCGCTGGTTTATTGTCGTCGCCGTGCGTCGGAGGAGTCGGAGTTTGTTGCGTAAGTCGCAGTGTAATGACTCAGCGCCGCACCTGTCCTGCGGAGCTTCCTCCGACGGGCTCAAACCTCAGCCTTTTTTGACTTTCCACCCCAACCACCGTCACCTCATCAGCAAGGAGCGAGACACTCATCTGCCTGCTAACAATGTTTACTTTAACGTGTCAGAACCCCTAAAGGATTCAGCTTTCAGATGGACCTAATGGGTTTATCACATAGCCTTAACATAAATACATATTTATTTATTATTATCATTATTGTCGGTTTAAATAACCATCTTGTGAATGGTCTGTATAGCTGATAAACAAGCAGCATCTTCACAGAGATGTCAAACTATAAGTGCTTCTTTTTATTGGATTATTACTGAATATGCAAAAATAAAGAAATGCGTTTATCCCTTATAAAACATGCTCCGCACTGGGATTGGTTGAGCCTAACACAAGCAAAATTAATGCCATCTTCATAAAACGTGAAAGAAGACTGAAGGTACAGCGTTTCATTGGACAGGACAAATGTAGGCCAGAATAAGTACTAACAGCCATGCTTTCTTTTTACCCTGAGGTATACCAGCATGAACATTATTAGATTAATTGTCTGCATAATGAAATTTCTTATGTTTCTTATAAACACTAACTACATTGCATGGTGAACTTCATCAGTTTGTCTTTCCCTCTTTAACCTCTGTGTGTACGGGCAGAGATGTCGTGACTCCTGCACTTTGGATTCACTTTTCCAACATAAGTGGAAATGTCTCGTGCCTACAGCCTTTCCACAGTAACTGACTCTGCTTTTTTTTATCTTTGTCTCCTTCCTCTGCTTTTACTCTTTTGTACACCACACACATCTATATTTACCCACTGTCATGCTTCCACCTCTGCTGCTATAGGTTCTACTGGGATTTTACAATGCTGCTGTTTATGGTGGGCAACCTGATCATCATCCCCGTAGGCATCACATTCTTCAAAGATGAGACAACTACTCCCTGGATCATCTTCAACGTGGTGTCTGACACCTTCTTCCTCATGGACCTGGTGCTCAACTTTCGCACTGGAATCATCATTGAGGATAACTCAGACATCATTTTGGACCCCAAAACAATAAAGAGAAAGTACTTGAAAACTTGGTTCATTGTAGACTTTATCTCCTCCATCCCGGTGGATTACATATTCCTTATAGTGGAGAAGGGAATCGACTCGGAGGTGTACAAGACTGCTCGGGCCCTGAGGATTGTTCGCTTTACTAAGATTCTGAGTCTTCTGCGGCTTTTGAGGCTCTCCAGATTAATACGTTACATTCACCAGTGGGAAGAGGTAAGATCACACGTTTTGTTAGCATGTCTGGTCCTTTACATACATGCATTCGGTATTAATAATAAAACAGATATACAGATGCACGCGTCCAACGTGTTTGCCTGTGAAAGGTCACTGGTTTACCTCCAATATGGTGGAATTGGCTCACGACCAAAACAACAATCTGCCTCTCTGTCTGCTCCAAGTGGCCCACTCTCCCTCACCTGGAGACTGAGTATTGATGTTCTCACCTGCCACCTGCTGAGAAACAAACATTCTAATGTCAGCAGGACACGTGAGCATAAACAAATGTTGCTTTGTAATTACTGCTATCGTAACACAACCACCTCCTCCCTCCGTCTGACCTGACAGTCCCACAGGTTGCATCGGGCAAGCTAATAAGCAGCCCATTATCTGGGCAAACATATTCAATCAATTAAAGCACCAGAGGAGGAGCAGGTGAGATGGAGGGTGGTGATAATGTGCCGCATTAGGGGGCAATTGAATAAGATGGTACAATATGTGTCAGTAATTGCTTATGAGCCGCAAGTATTCATAGGTGACCATGTGAAACGCATATAAGATAAATTAAGCTCATGGAATATGATCTCTGTGGGATTTCCCATCTTCCTTGACAATGAATTGACTGAGATTACACTTGGAACTTTAAAAAAAGGTAATAAATCCCTTTTCTTTCCTTGCCACCTCACCATTTATTTACAGTGTGGACATTATTTCACATCTTCTCAAACTGTTGTCCTCAAAGAAGAACAACCTGGGATACATGTGGTCCAGCAATGCCCCAAGATCACTCGACTTTTCACTTATGCCAGTATCGGCAGCCTGGCGTTGGCATTTTACAGCAGTGAACGGCACAGTAGGGCTCGGCTGCTCACTTGACCTTTGGATAATTGGATTTCTGAAGATATGATGTGATATGCACACATACACATACAGTGTTGCATGATGGGAAGTGATACTTGGCACGCATTGAGAATGAGGAAAGAGGAGATGAAGAGTAAGACACTGGCATGTGGTGGAATTGCCTACTTCAAATGCCTGCCTCTTTAATGTTATCTGTAACAGTGAGCTGTTTTTTTTTCTTTTAGCTGTCCATGGTGCTGAACATCTTCAGCTTCCTGAACACTACAGCCCAGACTGTACATTCTCTCATCCATCCTCAGTAAAAAAAAACATAACATATAATATACGGACATATGATTTCTTTTTTCAGGTAGAGACTAATAGAAAATGAGAGTTAAAACCCTACAAAGGCTAAAGTTGCATTTAGAAAGATCAGCACATATGATTTATGTCCAGTCTCATTCCTCCCATAGCAGAACATCACTTCTCCCTCAGCTGCATGATTTAAGTAGTGACCCACTTCTTAAACTTCATAGTAGACTTCATGTGACCTTCACATGGGTTCAATTGTAAAAGGCATGTTTATTTGCATATTTACTACCTTTGCAGATACACTGTAATCACGCTATTGTTAAATTGTGAAGCAGATTTACAGTGAGGTGTCTTCGGGTCAGTCAGGCCATAGGTGATTGGCCGTAGCTACTGTCCGGCGACTGAGAATGATTGACGTGTGAGACGACACAGACTATCAGTTGTTCAAGATCATGATGGTCCCTGTCCATCACTCTGCCTATGCCCAATTTGTGTATGTGATGACGCATCTGTCACTCTTGTTAGTCTATCTTTGTGCCTGCAGGCTCACATGAGTGTAACGTGTTCCTGATTGGACCCTGTGCGTGTCTGAGCCTCTGACTGATGTCATGTATCTCTGTGTGAAAAGCGTCTTGCTGACTCCTGCTGGGTTTGATTTGGGACTGATGGGATGTCGCTTTCTCTGCTCATTAATCAAAACTGATTTAATCCACAGGAACTGAGTGTGATGCCAGTTCATCCACCCAGTCATGAATTTTACGTCCTCAGTCTTTATAAAAGGCATATTCCCTATCTGAAATGCTTACTTTCTCCACATGTGCCGGCTCAGTTTGATAATGTCTTCTTATTTCGATCCAGATCTTCCATATGACCTATGACCTGGCCAGTGCGGTGATGCGGATCATTAACCTGATTGGTATGATGCTGCTGCTGTGTCACTGGGATGGCTGCCTACAGTTCCTGGTTCCCATGCTGCAGGACTTCCCATCAGACTGCTGGGTGTCTCTTAACAAGATGGAGGTATGTTTGAGGATTTAGATCTTTGTATAATAAACCAAACAGGCGAAAAGGTGAAATATAGACGGCAAACTTCACACAAAGAGAGAGATGGGTGCTGCTTGAAACATGGTGAGCCACCACTTACCACCAGAGCAACTGGCAGGTTGTGCAAATCTACAGGATGTATGGTACATCTGTATGATGCTACATCTTATGATGTATTAAAGAGTTAAGTGGAGAATGCTTTTCAAAATAACCGTCTAAAAGCAGTTCAACTGGTTTGAGATCTGGTCTCTCTGAGGGCCATAACATGATTCACATAATTTTCAGTCATCTGCCATTTAGTGATTCCTCATGCCCCAAAGTTAGGGAAGCTATTGTCCAATTGAGTTTGGGTCTGCTTGTGCCTCCAGGGACACAAGTGGACACAAAGCATGCTGGGAAATGCACATACGAATCAGATGTTTAGCTGTAGTTTGTAGCCTGACACACTTTTCCCCATGCCAACTTGTTTTCTGCATCTGTGCCTTTTCTTTAGCATGTTTCTACTCCCATTAAAGATGTGATGATTAGAATCAAACAGGGAGTTGTGAAAGCTAACAAATGATAAATCCTAGGCTCCACTTTGTCTTCTTGCCGAATGAAACCGCTGTCTTAATTGTGTGAAATCTTCTTTTCATCATCAGAAATAAATCTCTTACATTTGACCTCCTGCTCTACCGAGGACTGGTATCTAGGACTGCAACTACTGAACCCCTGCCTCTGTGCTCCCAGGAATAATCTAGGACAGTAATTTTACTCATGGAGAGGTGTCTAATCAAAACATTGTCATAGTGATTAGAAGTACTCCGTACTAGATGCAGCAGAACACCTTTTCATGGCACAGACTGCTTCTAAGGTGAACAACCATACACTTGTCCAGATACTCTGGCCTAATTAAAACATAGTACCAGCTGATAAATGGTGTCAGTATAGGATACAGTTATGTTTAATCACTGTGAGCGTGATGCAATTGGAACAACCTCCATGATGCATAAGGGAGAATGATTTAATAGTCACTGGAGGAGAGGGGATGCGAGGAAGCATAAGTAAGCTCATAGAAAAAAAGCACCCATGTTGTGCACAATACATGCACTTGCTGTCATGCTGTGAAAAAAGTGAGGGATGACTCATCTGACCCAGCCACTTTTTTTCCACATCTCTGTAGATCAGTGTTTGTTGTTTTTGCACCACTGAACTCTGGAATCTGCATTCATCTACACAATGAGCATTCCCGCTCTGCTTCTTTCCTGTTCTAGCCTTCTTTATGTGATTGTAGCTGGACTGTCCTCACTCACAAATCTGATCGTGAATTGATCATCTGAGTCATCTGTAGAAGAGCTCCTTCTCTGTTTTTTTATTTACCAATGCACAATACATGTATTATTGTCCTTAAAAATGTGATTCCATGTCTGACTCACCTCCCTGCTTTCTCTTCCTTAGATGTAATTGCAGCACAGTTACTATTGTTAGTATTTTGACTGAAGCTTCTCCCATCCAAACAGAAACCCTCCTTTGAGTTAACTTTATGATGTAAAATAAGAATCAACTTGGCTTGCACAACATCACAACTGATACTGTGAACCTTCACAGGCTCTCAGTTTCCTGACAGCAGCTTGTAGTGCACTTGAATTTCTCGAATTACTCATGAGTCATGTTTTCCTTTAATTTTCTCCTGTCTGCATGACCTGAGTGCAGAATTAATATATGGATTCGAGAGTTGACTGGAGAAATCCTAACTCCGTTAACCAAAGCATCTGGCAATCAACAGAAAATACGTGGTGGTCTGTACTGATATTGATATTGATAATGGTCTATATCAACAACTATATGTTTACTAAATAAGGGTCCCTATATTATAAGTTTGATTGTTTGACAAAGACAAAGCTCAAGTGTACATTTGACATTATGTTTCAATTCCAAAACAAGACATTACCAATTTCACATATCAGTGTCTGTTTATAGATCCTTGTGTTCGTGGAAAAGATAGTTATATAAGATCCTTTGTCACTACAGAGGAAGCTGTATGAACTCTGGTAAATGTCAAGTGATGCTACTTAAAGTTATCAGATATCTGCTGCCTGCTCCTCGGCTCTGCTGGAGTTTTGCAACTCAGTAAAGTGTGCTTCAACTAGCACAACAAAAAACAGTAACATCGGCTTCACAGAAAGCTTTTGGTATTCTCAATCTCATCCCTGCAAATGTTGTGTTGTCGGAGTGCAGCTGAGTATTATTTTTAAAGTATAAGCCATTACGAATAAGTGTCTTAATCAGAGAAAACGCAAACAGCAGAATAAAGCATTTTAGTAATTGGTCCAGTCTTGTAGCAGCTATGCTTTTATGGAAGCATTTAGCTCAAACTGAGAATGAAAATAATTTCATACATATTCTGCTAGCTTTTCTGTCAGACAGCGAACATTCACAGGTTATTATTGAAGAAGCAGTGGGAAAAAAGAGATTTAAGCACACCTCTAGATCCTCCTGTGTCTCCTATTCAGCACAGTGAGATGATGACAGGAAAGATAAAAGGTGGAAACAGAGGGATGGGGGAATATGACCAGGCAGCTGGGCTCTTTGTTCCCATCTCTCTGTTAGAGAGATAAAAGCTGGTTGTTTATAGGTTTGTCAGTGAGACCAGCCTTTTACTGGGTGAGGGAAGACCACACCAACTAAAAACACAAGGCAGAAGTCCAAATTGGGTTTTAAACAGATTGGGCCATGCCCCTAGACGTTGTTTGGGCTGAGTATGACTCTTAATAAATTTCAGCTTTGATGTATTTTTGGAAGAGACCACTGATTGATTTGACAGAACAAAAGTAATTTAGGCCAAGACCTTTTTTATTTGGCAATTTGCATAGAAAAACATCATATATTTCACCTTGCTGTGCCAGGCTGTTACATGATTTGGTTTAGCGTTAGGTTATTAATTTTTGGTTAACAATTAAGGCATGTTCACAGATTTTTCAGAGAGAATGGAAAACAACAAATCTAATCTGCCACAGTGTTGCTGAATATAAATACATTTCAAAGGAATAACTTTGTAGCATCTTTAACAGGGAATCATGATGAACATTTCACATCAGCCAAGCTGACATGACAGCCTGATCTTCAGATGTATTTCTATTCATAGTTTGTTTACTATGAATGATATCAGACAATGATGATTTTCATAAACCTGCCACAAATGAGTTAATCTGAAAAAATCTATCACAGGATATTTATACAAAAATACAAAATTTATAGATTTACTGGATCTCTAAATGAATTGATTTCTGCTTGTTTTTCAGACATAGTGCAAAAAATCAGGGGTTTGTGACTGTGGTTTCTGCATGAATAAATTATTTGATCTATCTCTACTCTCCTGATGGTCACAGGAGAAGCAATCTCAAATTTACCAAGACACAATTAGCTTAGCAGTTAATGCCTGAAAAGCATCTTCATGTTATGGTTGCTTCACCTATAAAAAGATAAAAACAATTGTTAAGATTCAGATAATCTTAACCAGATAGGCTAGAGATTATATGCACCGTATCTATGATGTAGAGATTATAAAACGTGGAGGTATACCCATCGTACCTTGGGGCAACCCTTAAAAAACTCGTACTTATTGCATTATTCAACTGTCCTCGAGTGAAATAGCAAACATACATTATTTTGGTCAGATTTGATCAAATATGATATAAATGTAAATATATATGAGTAACTTTTTTATTTTCAACAAATTATAATATATCACAAACATCCATAATCACAAGCTTATCGCACACAGTTTTGTGGAATGAGGAAAATAACCAGTTATCCAAATATATGATTAAAATAGTTATTAAAAGAAACTCCTTATGTGAATTTACTAAAATGTAAATTCACATTGAAAATGTAAAATGTGACAATAGTTCACACAATATGATATTTCTGCTTTTCATAAATGGCGGACAAGACACACACTCACTTGCTGTGTGAGTTTGAAGTCCAGGATGATGAATTTTGGGACTGACAGGTCACCGACTCCTCTAGCGTTCTCCTCACTGTAAAATCAAAGACAGTGGGTCTCCAGAGAACCGTCACTCTCGAGTGAAGGGGCCACTCTGGCACGGTACAGCCTGTATATGGCCACCTGAGGCCAGCCCCCAATTGAGTGGCTGACAACCGATAACATTAGCCATTGTGTTGCAGCCAGACTATCCATCAAGTATTGCACCCTACAGTGACTCTGAAGGCGTGGGGCCCACAGGCAGAACCCATGGAGGGCGCTGGGAACACTGAATCTGAATGACATCGATCAAGATGTAATTGGATTCTGTCAAACGTGTACTACCTCAGGGAGCATTGCTTGTTTTAGCAGTGCATCCCAACTTCCATCCTTATATTTAATTTAGTTTAGATTCAAAATCTGCTTTACACAACCTTATCAGGCTCAAAGTTAATTTCCCTGAAAGAGGGCTGGCAGAGCCGTGCATTACAGAGGCAACGTGGTAATAATAGTGATGGTAGCAGTAACTGACAGACACAGGGTGTTTAGGCTCAACAGTGTAATTACAACTGTGTGCGCACCGATCCCTTTCTGTATCCAAATCACAGAGATGTCTCTTTCCCATTATTCCCCGTTACCATCAGCAGGAGGGGTCTTTGCTCTACAGGGGTCTGCTGGAGAAGATAAGCCAGTAATCACTATGTGTCTATGGTGTTAAATCACTTTATTTACTCACAGCAATTAGTTTGACCAAACAGCAATAACGTCTGAGTCAGGATGCTACACGTTTGACTCATGATACTTAAAAACCTGCAGGGTGAAAGTGGGTGTCTGAGCTCTGCAAATGAACTCAAAGAAAGTCAGGTATTTCTTTTCTGGGTGAGAAGAGAATGTGAGGCGATATGAATTGAGAGTCACTCAAGAACTCAGGTATTTTGTTGAGAAATGTCAAAAAGCTGAATGCTTCAATATCTTACGGAAAAAAAGGGGATTGGAAGGAACCTTAACATCCCACAGAAAGCATGTGTCCGTTTTTCAAATACAGTCACTGTAAAATGACCTGGAAAGGTACTGTGAATATAATAGCTTCCTGATAATTCAGTATAGTATGTCTTGTTCAGGGTTGCTTTATCATCACATCATCTAAGAAGAAGTTTGTCTCAGAGATCACAGTTAGGAACAAATGTAATGTAATGGGAGAGTACACTGAAAAAAACTTGGCAATTTTGTTTTCATCATCATCGTCATCATCATCAAAAATCTGTTGAAAAAAGGAGCAAAGGCTAGTTATTGTTGGTTACAGATTAAAAAATAATAAAGAGATGTGAATGAAATTACTCTATCAAGCAACTCTTTCAAATATGCAATTCCTTCAAATGTAATTATACATGAAACCAACATGAAATACAATGCGTTCTACCACAAAGTTCTATAACAAATTTATTGTAAATATCACTTTTAATGCCATTCCTCATCCAAAACTTTCAAAACATTTTTTAACTAATCCTGGCATCAAGAAAGAATATCCAATTACAGTCTGTGGTCTTCACCATCTTCACAAAGCTGCTGACAACAACCTTGAAACTATGATGTAAGAGCAACTTGTATTCTGAAATTGTCTCATACATTGTCTTTGAATCTTTTTTAAAGTAACATTTTTTCTACACTCCCACGTCTCTTTCAAAACTGCTTTCATCCTTCACTCTATCTCATTAGTGATCTCTAAAGCAAATTCTCTGTTTTTAAATCTCTACTTTTTCTATTGGTTTCATAGTGTATTTCTGATCGGGAATGATCAGTTTGCTTATTCGCAACTTTGTTCTCACCAGGGCAGATCCTGAGTTAGATAAAATGTTGACATAACAGACTAACATGTCTCACCTTTGTCTCAAAACTGCAGAGCAGCAGCAACAGTCTCAACAACATGATGATGAACAAAACCAAAGGAGGCCCGAAGCTGTCAGCTGGCACAGCTGTACCTGGAACTAGGTTAATCTACCATTAGTAACACATCACCGTCTACTTGAATAAATACCAAAGTTCATGTGGCTTATTACTGTTACATTTTAACTACTTTTGAGAGCATTATATTCAGAACAGTTTGTTCTTCTGATTAAGAATCAGTTTTAAGTATACACAGCTTAATCCCCTGGTTGTTGACTTATCATAATTTCCATGGAGTAATTTTACAGGATCATAAAAGGTGAGCAGGTGGTGGAGATATTGGTTGCAAGAAATCTGAATATTCATGGAACCATGCATAAATTATGTGTAGAGCTTGTGTACACTAAAGCCATTTTAGAAAATGACTGATTTATAGAATATCTGAAAAGATATACACTTCTGGAAGAAAATTTATGGTATCAAATATGGTATTTAGATTAAACTAAAATTAGTTTTAATCAGTGACTTAGGACGAAATAATTCTTATAAACAGACATTCATAGTTCCTGAGGACTGTATAATAAAAAAAAAATCCGGTTGAACATTTTACAACTAATTGAATGGTTTATGTATATTGCAATAACTTAAACTGCAATTTGCCCCACTCAGCAACAGAATTCTGTTCGACAGGTAATTTGGCATGTTTGTAAGGATTCATGCAGCTAAAAACTGCACATGAGCATGGAAAAATGCACCTTAAAATGTTTAAAGCCCACGTGTCATCAGTCGGGATCAAACTGCCCATTTGCATGGAAATAAGCAGCAAAGCAATGAATAGTTCCAAAACTGAAATCTGTAAAGAGAACTTAAGAAGACATTGAGTCTCTACTACTCTTTTTCCTGAGCTATTTCAGAATCAAAGTGCTCATCAGTCATCTATTATTCAATCTGTTTCACTCCACTGTTTTTCTCTGTTTCCACATGCACCAGTTAGTGTCAGCCCACTTGGTGGAGCTCCATTTATTTTGGGAGACCTCATTCTCGTCTACTCATATGTCGAAGTCCTTTAATGGTCTGAGAATGTAATCTTGCTTGGATGTCAGAGGACCAGAGGACACATGCTTCTCTGCTGGTCCTGTGATTCTTTCCTTTGACTTTTGACCATTCATCACCATTCATAGAAAATTCATCCAACACAGCTTTGACTACAAAAATCAGGAAGAAATTAAACAATTAAACACAGATTCCTCTCTCAACTGTTCAGATTGGAATATAACAAAAATACGTGTCTTGTATTGTCCTTTTAACTATTTATAACCTTCTGATTTACTTACAGTCACATGGCAGAGAGTAGAGCAACACATACTTGCTCCAAAAGATAATTCTACAAAGCAAATTACCTAAATTCACATGTGTGAAAGTAATATTTGTTCTTCTTTTCTTTTTCAATCAGTAGTTGCTACATGACTCTTATATGAAGAATGGAAACAAAGTATCTCTTTAACAGCATTAACCTAACTCCACAATGATGATTCAGTATGAATGATGTAATGATTGCATATATGGTAATATATCAGTCGTAGGTTTTTCACAAAAGAGTTAAATACTATTGCTTTTTCTATTATGTTTCACCATTTGAATATTTTTTCATTCTCCAGTGAAGGTCATGAATAATGGGGGCTGTTATGGCTTTTGCCCAGCATCTGGCGAACAGCATTTAAGTTTTTCCATCCAGCAGCACATGCTTCATGAAATCATACAGCCGAATGCATTCGTATATTGCTGCGATGTAGAGAAAACAGATGTTGTTCAACATCTTTCTTCAGCCTGTGACCTTTGAGGTGAATGTACATTTTTTGTTTTGCTACAGAGATTTCTGAAAGCTATTTTTGAACTTTATGCATACAACAGAGTTTCGCTGCTTAAAACAAGCAAACAGTTACACTTTGCTTCTGCTGAATGCATGGCATCAGCAGTTTGTTAAGGCCGAGGTGACTGAAGCTGCCTCTCAGTAGCAGACGCATGGGCACACAAAGGATGTTTACGCTCAACTGAGCTCTTTAGTCGTCACGCATCTTTTGTGAACGCGTACGCCTCAGTTCAGAACTACACTGCGATGACACTGACCTTTTATTTACATTTGGTAATGCACGCGGTGTTGATCACATGCTTTCACGGCCATTGAATTGAGTCATTAATACCTCATTGTAAGTTACAGATGCAGACTTTTCCCATCGTGTGTGCGCTGGGGCCTTCTGTCGCTGCCTCTAAGAGATTTCTACGTATTCAGCTTTGAAAGGGCATTTTTAATGACCTCTTACCATCATTTCTCTCTGAGGAAATAATTTCCGAACCATCCCCTACTTCACTGATTAGGCCTCAAAGGATTTTCCTGATGTTGTTTCCACTTCCTTCCACTTTCCTCCTAATGCAGCCATGTCCCTCAAGTTCTCATTTGTATGAATCTTATTTTATGACCCCACTGTCCCAAAAGCTTTATATTGGTTACTTTCTCTCTGCGACCTCTTTCCCTTTATGCTTGTCTAGATTAACTGTTTGTCTATTGTCCTTATTCTCTTTCAACAGAATGACACCTGGTCAGAGCTGTACTCCTTTGCAGTTTTTAAGGCAATGAGTCACATGCTGTGCATCGGTTATGGCAGACAGGCGCCGGAGAGTCTCTCAGATATCTGGCTGACTATGCTGAGTATGATTGTAGGAGCTACCTGCTATGCCGTCTTTATTGGCCACGCGACAGCTTTGATCCAGTCCCTGGACTCCTCCAGACGGCAGTATCAAGAAAAGGTGAGGGAACAACCCCGCCCCCTGTTGTCAACACTTTCTGTTTGCTGTTCACTTATTAAAACACTTCTAATCCACTGTCCCCTCTGATATCTGCTTAAAGCAGAGGTTTAACATTTGGGAAATGTGCTTATTTACTCAGCAGTCCAGAATGATATGAGAAGATTAGATATGGTAAAGATCAAGCCATCTGATGTTGAAAAAGGCAAATACTCACACACACTTCTCACCTTTCCATCCTAAAGATATTTATCATGATATATCAACAGCTAAAGGTCCTATAAAACATCCCATAAGCACACAAATAATCCAAAAATCTTTTAAAATATTTGCCAATCTACCCATTTAAAGCTACAAGTACAACATCTTTTCAAAGATAAAACCGGTCGTTAGTAGCTCACTAAAAATTCAAAAGCTCATGAATGAAAAGCTCATAACTGAATGATTTAATCAACTCCTGATTTACACATAATTGTTGTTTAATGTGAAATAATGCCAAACTGGTGATTTATACAGAGTCCTGGACCAGTAAAAGTTGCTGGGCTTGGTATAGATGTCAGAGACATCTGAACTAATAGTCATGTTTTTGTGTGAAACAAACAAGCGACAACAGATTATTATTCACTGCTCACTGTTGTTATGAGTGTTGTATTCTGCTCCAATCACTGTTGTTGAAAAAGGAAAGTATTAAGGTGCTTTTTAGATATATTTTTTTAAATGGCCCACCATGAAAAAATTTACTTTATCAGCAAAACCTGCCAAATGTGAGAAACCCAGAAAATTCATATTGCGGTCCTTTTGTGCGTGAATTTATGAAATGTATCCCTTAAACCAGTGTATTCTAATCCTGGTCTTCAAGGCACATGGCCCTGCATATTCTTTTTTATCATGGCATAACACAGGAGCTCTTACAGCTGACACACGTGCACAGGGACATGTGATGCTTAATGCATTAATGCTTGATGCATTAATCAGCCGTCTTTCTTGACATTTTCAAAATTACTCACTTTCCTTCTTCTTATAATAACATCATCAGGTGCTTTCTGATCCCTTCAAATATTTTTTTCTGTCTGTGTCACCATTTGTATTTAAGATCAACGTTCCAGTGGATCCTTTGACCTCTGACCTTTTCTCATGAGAACTCTTCATCTCTGTGTTGAAATGAGCTTCACCTCCCCCGTTTGCTCTTTCATACTCCAACATTCCCGTTCAGTTGGCATATATATTACATATCAGCCTTTTTACGATAAGTCAGTGGAAATACAATGCTTCTCCCTCTTTTTTCTCCTTTACCCATCAGTTTTTTCATCGTCTTCTGGTTCAGTCATTCAGCAGATCGGTATTTTCACGGGAAAAGCTCTTTAAAGTTCATATTAATCTGCACATTTAACGCTGATTAAGTCATTCAAAGTTGCCCCATATTTTGCCTCTTCGCAAGTCCCGAGTTTTTCCACAATGAATATAGACTTTATAAAGTGTTAAGCTGCGATGCATCATCTTAATGACAGTGTAATGTCAACTGACCCCAGGAGGGGCCCGGTTGGACTAAAAGCTTAACTTCACACCAACACTGTGAATCACCCATTTACAAAATGCTATAAGGTAGTGCTCTTGTGAACAGCTGTTGGTCCTGATCATGTTTTTTTTTTTTTTTTTTTACGAGCAGCGCCTATCAGATCTGCGGCAGAGGTCTGTGGCGTTAGCTGCTCAGCCAACACTGTTTCCAAGCAGAGTCTCGCTGGCTGGGGAGCAGGGGTGGGGGCAGCCAATCAGAAGCCTCGGGTGTGTTCGGCCAGGTAGAGCGGCGGCATATAAGTGGGCCGGTGTGTATGTGAGTGCGATACGATGTCCCCTTGGGCAGCAGCAGAACTGATGAGGCAGCACACCAGCGTGTCCTGCCAATGTCATCCTGAAGGTGACGTAAGCGGCTATGGCTGCCGTTTCCTCTGCCTCTTCTCCATAACTCACTCACTGGTTCCGACTCCACCTGCACTCCCTATCGACAAGCATCCCCCATCTCACAGGATGTCACCCCCCCCCCCCCCCCCCCCTTTTTTTTCTTCCCCTTCCCCTCCCTGGTGTCTCCCGCTGTTTTTTTTTTCCCTGTTTCATCTCCTTCTTCTATCTCACTCCGTTCTCACCTCCTGAGCTAAATTTCTCTGTTTTCCTTCTCTTTTGTGGTCTCTATCCCTCATGGTGGTGGTGTCCTTGAAAGGTGCAGCAACACCGCAACCCGGCTGCTACAGGGAGCAAAGCAAGGGGGAGGGGAAGCCTGTGGGAGACAAAACCCTGGATATTTGAACACAGTGTATTTGAAACGAGAACTTAATGTTTTTGTCTGACCGGTATTGGGCATAGCTTTAGTAAATTTCGACTAATAAATGGTTTAGAGGTCAACAATTTAGCATGCAGAGCGCTTGCTAGTACTTGTGTATTTGTTGTTTATCCTGGATGTTTGGAGGTAAAAGACAAGGAGGAAGTGGTGGCTGCCTAAAGAAACAAGCCACCCTAGAGAGGAATAATTGCTCACCTTCTTTTCAGTTTCCTGTTGCTGGTGGTTGCAAATGTATGTGTCAAATTTAAATACCATGTGATATTTGACAGTCTTTGGAACTCACAATAAACTGAAACCCGCAATATCAAAGAGATAGGATGATTTGAACAAGAATTTTAATCTAAAAGCTGCCTGTGCTTTTATTCAGTTCAAGTGTTAACTAAGAACTGAGCGACATACATTCGGATGTCATGAAAATATGTTTACAGTCCTTTGTGGGTATTCACATGCATTTAAATGTCTTTTATAGTGACCTCCTCTGATTGCAGAATATTTAGTTCTTACGCTAAGGCTATAAAGTGCATTTTCCCAGAACACTTTTTCTGGCCAGTTGTCAGATTTTCTTATCATTTGAGGATTAGTATTACAGCGGAAGATGTGTGAATTATGAAAAAAAATAAAAATTGCAGAGAGCAGAAAAGTGCAAAGCTTGTCACTGAGGCTGATGCTGCCGGGTGGATTTGCCTTGCCTCCAAATAGGACTGCGAGTGACATTTTTATCTTTTGGAGGGTGTTAGAAAAACAGGCCTGTTGGCAGTCTGCCTCAGTCCCCATGTGGAGGGAACTATCATTGTGTGGAGGTTTCCATTTCAGCCCAGAAGTAATGTCAGGTTGGATTTGAAGAAAAACATGGCGACGTGGCTTTGGTGCAGGGATCTCTGAGTAATACATGGTAACAGTGGCACAGAACACAAAAAGCAGACAGACTTACCCTGAAAGATACAGCCTTAACTTTCACAGATTGAAAGTAAATCACAGAAAGAATATGATGCTAATAACCTTTTTTTAAAATTTAGTAATATATTTAGGATTCTAACCCTGGACTCTTATACAGAGAAAAGATGACTAACTGTTGCTTGTCAACAGAACAAAGAAATATTGCTGATAACTTCAAAACAAAAAAGCATCACACTGATTGAAAGTGTTTACTTGGCAATGCACGGTTTCTAATATCTTTTTTCTACGAGTTTTTAATTACTTGTGTGTAATGCCGAAAGATGTCGTGTGTGTCAGAAATGATTTAGACTGCATCAAATGTTACTATATCTTATATATTAAATCCAGATTTTTAATTCCTAAAGGCCCAAAGTCAGAAGCGACTCAGACATATTATGAAAGTTCACTCTATACACATATTGGCATGATTTTCTCATAAATTTTGAGATTATATATATTAAATAGAGTGCTTATATGCACAGACTAAAAAATCATATACACCAACTGTCACGATTAATTTAGTCATGCTGATAGCTCTGATCTGCTGATAGCTGTTAGAAAAAGAAAGTTGTCCCAATTTTAGAAGTTAAACAAATAGTGTCTGTGCAACTAACCCAACACAATGCTGTCTGGTGGATGCTCTGAAGGAGCATTAAGTGGGCATGTTGTGGACTGTTTCGTGTTACTTTAAACCTTTGCAGTAGCGTCAGTCTTTCTTAAAACCTGTTCAAATGTGCTTAAAAGTGAGATCTGTGCCAGACAATCTCTGTTCCCAGAATGTCCCTGTTGAATTCATTTTAAGAAACTCCTTCATCTCTGTCAAAGGGGCATGTAACTAAATATGATGTTCATTGTATTTCTAATACATTCTTCACGGTATGTTTCTAGTAATAATCATTTATTTAAAAAAATGAACAGAAAGAAGATTAGTAAACTCCACAGATTCACTTGTTGCATTGATAATCCCCTCCTAATGGCCACACAGGGTTTTGCACTGAATCGGGCCTCCATAGCTGCTACTCCCAACACAAAGCTCAGCCAGCTAGACGGAGAGCAGTAGTAAGGGAACTCTCTGTGATGTAAAGCCAATTCAACATTATTTTCCCCTCCCATCTCATTGTTCAGCTACCATTAACAACAGCCTTTTTTTAGTTACATTGCTTGTCACTGATAGTTCCAATTACCCAGAAGCTGGCTGACTTTGCAAATATAGCAGCCAATGCTTGTGTCTTTTCAGTTCTGGCAGATGATACTCTCTACTCTAGTCATTTCTAAGTGTCTGACAAACAAATCTTTATCGTTTTGTCTCTGCTGGTTTTCACTCCATTTGAATGAGCTATAGGATTTCCCGTATTTCCTTGGGAGCTTAATTGCATCTAATGAGACTTTCTACAGTGAGAAAGCTTGAAGTGTGTTGTTACTCTCTGCACACATCCTTGACTGGTAGACAGACAGAACAAGTTCTGATATCCCACTGTAAGACTTTTCTTTCTTCCGGTGAACGTGATTCAAATTGTAATAAGGCAATTTGGCAGGGAAAGAAGTGAATGAATTATGCATCCACATGGTCATTCGGGGTGAACTCAAATTAGAACCTCCTGTGGAGAGAAGTTACAGAGTGAACGAGCAAGCTGAGAACAGAGGAGGGAATAGTAAAAGTCTGATGGCTGGGTTGGTTGAATGGGGATAAAACATCAAAGAAAAAAAATGTAATCAAAGTCACAAACTGACTCCCCTTAATTTTCTCCCAAATGAGAAATCCCAGACAGCTGCATGGAAGGAAAAACATCAGTGGACCGTTTTGTTGCAGCATGCACTGCGTCAAAACGGCCCAGAAAATGGATGTCACTTTCACTGCGATGTGGGTGTGTGTCACTCCCCTCTGAATGCTGTGAGGCACAGACCTAACATGCACTCTTTAACTGCTGTCACCCTGGGAAGATTTCAGAGTCAGCCTGGGATGATCGATACCTTGCACTGTGACGTGACACTGAAGGTCAAGGCACTAAACGCCGCCACCTGCATCCAACCGGGCTTTCGCCCGCCTCGTTCGTCCAGACTTGGCTGAGTCACATGCTGCCGGAATTAGCTTCATGTCTGACCACAGTCTTGTGGTCGCCCGCGTCTGCCTGTGCGAGGTTTTTCTCTGACTTAGAGATTCCCTCACAGCCATGCTCCTCTACTCTCTGAGAGCTGCAGTTGGAGTTGACAAGTTGGGTAAAGAGCTGTGACACAGGGTCACTTCTTAAGGCTGCTCTCCATCTGCAGATGTCAGGAAGCAGAGTCACTCATGCAGGTGAGACTTTCTGTTTGGCAGCCCCATCGAAGGATTCGTTGACAAGAGTTTTTCTCACATAGGTACTTATGTTTTTTGCCCGCTTGACGTTTTTTAAATCGATGTAATAACGGAGGAAGCTGATTAAAAATATGGAGTTATTTGGTACCGTTCCCCCACCCCCAATGTAGAGCATTCCACATTCATGGAACACCAACCTCCCCTCTGAAAAAACTGTATGAGCTGCAATTTTGGAGAGGTGACATAAAAGACATTTTTATCATTGTAGGTCCACAGTATGGAGAAGTAAATTTGAAAACTACCAGAGACTGTCGGTGGGATTACAAGCATGTTTCATGTCTTAACATACTCCTTAATTGTTCTAATTTGAAAACAGAGAAAAGGAATTGATGGATTGATCGAAAATGTTGAACTCTTCTGTGATACTTACGACTATGCCCCACTTTAGCTATCCAGCTTTAGGGCTTTTTCAGATTGACCTATTAGATAATGGTATTAAACAATTATCAATTTACTAATGGCACATTAGTATAAAGCGGTAAACTGGGCAGCTTTGCGGCTCTTTCTGTTTTCTGAGTTCTGTATGCTTTACTTATTTATCATTATCTCAATCCCTTGGGGTTTTTTTGTGTTGCTACGGGCTTCTTCTTACAGGCCAAAGACAGGAACCGTAGAGCAGGGTTTGTATTGGAGCTGGGGTGCATACTTGCAGGAAGATTTTACTCTAAACTACTTTACCTTAGAATGTTGGTCAGACTTTAAGAAATGCGATTAAGGACCATTTTTTTGTACATTTGAAATACATTTAATAACCATAGCTCAGCTTAATTTTTATTCTATGTAGGACTTCAACAACAATTTGACATTTTCGTATTACCACAGATAGCGTTACTGTGTAATGCTAATATCCGGTCAACTGTTTGCAAGGCGTCAGGACAAATATGCTGCCAGTGTCCTTAAAATGATCAACACTGTTGTAGTTTCAGGAATTCAAACTCTTGAGGTCCATTAGCATCCAAGAATTATCTTTGAAATCGTACCAGTCCATTAAAATGAAAGATGTGACTTAATTTGACATTCTCAGCACAAACGCTTGACGGGGACATGAATAATAAATGAATGAGAACCTTTAAAAAGTCTTATGTCTCTGTACCCTCTGTATAAATGTTTATAATAATTTTACAATTTAAATACCATACAGTTGTAAACCATATAAACAACTCTTCATAGTCCCTTCAATTTACTCAATTATACAGTAGAGCATTCTTGAACATGAATATATCTGTCTGAGCTAATCAGCATTGTCAACAGGATTGTTGATACTGCGTGAGAGAAAAAACACATTTTTTATCGAGGGAATTTTAACAAGAGTGTATCATCAAGAATTAAGGCTGTGCTGCAATTGTTTTACAGTCTCTCATTCAACAGTTCGGCCTTAAGTGTTGTGTCATCTCATCATCATTGTGCTTTTAGAGGGAGAATTTAGCAAGGCGTCAAAATTGATAGATGTATATGAATATTTTTCCACCCTGAAAATGAGACAGTTTCAGGTTTCTGCTTGTGATTTGGTCACAAAATCATATGCTCTATGCAGTGTTGAGTGAGATGGTACATTTTCTGCTCAATATTAAGGGTTACTGTTCTGTTGCCATAAAGTCGTGGGTAAGAGCTGGAGATGTAATTGCCCCGTGGAGCAAAGATTTGTCTCTGTGTACAAATACCATCCTACTGCATATAATCTGAAATGCGCTTGCCAAATATGCTTTCTTTTTTAATCAGTGACACATGCTGTCTTTTTATTACAGTAAGCAATTTTTCTATAATACTCTGTTCCTTTTGAGGATTCAGAGTTTGTTTGAGCAGGTAGGCCATACTGTTTTGCTTGGAGCCTCCGGTAAGATTTGTTTGCTGACACAGGCATGTCTTCAGCAGAGATCGGCCTGGGACCTTACATTTATGGGGCAGTCTTGTTTTTCTTTTTAAGCTATTGAAATGGCTGTCAGGGGAGGTTTCTTGATAGACTGCTGCAGTTTGCGAGAGAGGGGAATAGCGGTTGTTTGAATGATGTCTTCTTCGGGCTCTGAAAGTTGTGAGTACACAGTATTGTGCCGGGCTGCAGGCCTCTCAGAATTATGTCTCAGAAAGCTTTATGGGTTCTGGGTTGATGTGTGGTCTTATGAGGCTTTCTGTTCCATTGGGCTGAAGTGCTCACACTTTGACAGCAAAGTACAGGGAGAAACATTTTCCTCAACAGTCAACTGCCCAGTCACTGGCTCTCTGTAGCCTTACCATGTAGTTATTTTGTCTCTCTTAAAAATATTCTAATTAGCATATCTCTGCAAGTGTATTGATTAGCATTAAGGTAGCAGGGATAAAAGGGCCAGTGATCTTTTTAGACATGCGGCTGTTTGTACTGTCTTAGTTTGATGCACTGGAGGGTATGATGGGATTCACTTACAGTAGAAGTGGGTAGGGTTCTTGGTTGAACGCAGTCATCTGACTCATGGCATGTCAGCAGAGTGATTGTCTTTCTCTGTGAAGCAGTCTCGTAATGATAAGTCGACCAGAGTCTCGGGGCAAGGACAGTCCTAAAACGCATATTACGTCTTGTCCTCTCAGAATGATGTATGGAGAACGATGTGTAGTACTCATATGTAGCTTGTTTGAGTATTTCTATGCCCACGGGTAGGGCAACAGTCTTTGGCTTTGGGTGAGTTTGCATTGCGTAATGTGTTTTGTTATGTTTATGTCAGTGTTGGGCTTTGATAAACGCTTCTGCTGTAAGGCATTTAAGATTCCCTATCATTATATATATATATATATAAAAAAATATAAAAATGTGCGAGTGTATACATAAATATAAATATATTGTATATCTACGCATATACAACTAAAGTTGTTTTGTTTGAGAGCATTCCCTGCGCTTTATTCATTCAACCCTTTCATACATTTAGACCATAAAAATTTGTAAAAGATTTAGCATAAAGGTAATGGTTTATAGCTGAATTCATTCATTACTACTGTGGTTCTTTTTCTGGCCAAATGGAAATTTTTCCAGTTTAATGAAACCATGTGACAATTAAGAAGAAATCCGAGACGTGTGTTTTTCCTCAAACGTTTCCAGGCTCTATTAATGCCTAAATTTTGTTTTTTATTCCCGTAATGTAATGGGAGACTGGGTCAATAAAAACTGCTTTTACTCTTTACACTGCATTAACAGAACATCTTTTCTCTCCATCACTCTCTTAGTACAAACAAGTGGAGCAGTATATGTCCTTCCACAAGCTGCCTGCTGACTTCCGACAGAAAATCCATGACTATTATGAGCACAGATACCAGGGCAAGATGTTTGATGAGGAAAGCATCCTGGGGGAACTCAGCGAGCCTCTCAGAGAGGTGAGACTAATGTGAACAATAAGTTGCTTTTCGAAAATAAATTTTCTAATGTTATCAGTGCAAGTTGCAATCTATGTTCAGTAGAGTGGTTTCGTTGCAATCCTTTTAAACTTTTGTGTGATTCTTACAAGATGGTCTTCTAGGCTGAATTAAATTGTTTATATGAATTTCATTGTTCTTTTTTGTCCCTTTTCTCAGGAGATTGTCAACTTCAACTGTCGAAAGTTGGTGGCATCAATGCCACTCTTTGCCAATGCAGAGCCAAACTTTGTGACGGCCATGTTGACTAAGCTACGCTTTGAGGTATTTCAACCACATGACTACATCATAAGGGAAGGCACCATTGGCAAGAAAATGTACTTCATCCAGCATGGAGTCTGCAGCGTCATCACCAAGGGCACCCTTGCAATGAAACTGACAGATGGCTTTTATTTTGGAGGTGGGGTGAATTTTCCAGCTTTCACATGATTTTCCCGGTGATACTCTTTTCTAAATGGTCTCTTCTTTCCTGGTTTCAGAGATCTGTTTATTGACAAGAGGACGGCGAACAGCTAGCGTGCGAGCAGAGACTTATTGTCGACTCTACTCTCTGTCTGTTGACCACTTCAATGAGGTGCTGGAGGAGTATCCAATGATGAGACGAGCCTTCGAGACTGTCGCTATTGACCGTCTGGACCGCATAGGTAAAGACAGAAAGAAAGAGATAGAAAATTCTCAATCTGATAACTCAACAGAATTGCAATATTAGCAAGGAATAACTTGCATGCATTTGATTGAGGCTGATCTACAGTTAAAGTGAAACTGTCTAACACATCCGTGGCATTTGTAAAACCCACACAGCACCATTTTTATACTATAGAACAATATAGATGTGTAATTATAAATTAACCCCATGAAAAAGAAAAAGGAACATAACCAGTGTATAAATGTAGAAATAAGCAGTAAAATGAGATGCTCTGCTCTCTCAAAAGGATGCAGGACACCGTAACAATAGATGAGCGTACAGGGTGACACCACAATTTTCCTCACAACTTGTTCCTCTTGAGGATGTACCTGGTGTGAAGCACATTATATTCAATGTCTAGCTGCAATAGCCCCTCTTTCTAAATCCTTCCATTTCCTGTCCTCTATCCGTCCTGTATGTGCTTCCAAGCTTTGACCATAGCTTTGGATGGTCCATAACTAAATGTCTTTTTTCAGGTAAAAAGAATTCCATCCTGATGCACAAGGTTCAACATGATCTGAACTCTGGTGTTTTCAACAACCAAGAGAATGAGATGATCCAAGAGATTGTCAAATATGACCGAGAGATGGTTAAACTAGTGGACCTACAACGACCACGGGCCATGTCTATGACCCCCTCTATTGGTGGCATCTTTGCCCCCCCGGGTCAGACACAGACAGGCTCTGCGATTGCCACACTCCAGCAAGCGGTGGCCATGAGCTTCTGCCCACAGATGGCGAGTCCTTTGGTGGGCCCAGGAACTTTGCAGTCTCCACGAATGGTGAGAAGATTCCAGGTGATTCAGAACCTATCCAGTCCAGTGTCTATGTCCCCTCTTCAGTCTCAACCCCCCCAGACTCTCGGAGGGGCATTTGGATCAGCAATTTCCAGCCCACCCGTTCAAAGCCCACTTGCTGCTTCAGGACGGACTTTCCAGTGTATAGCGAGTGTAGGGCCGTCTGGGTCCCAGCTGTCCCTTGTGCAGCACCATGCCCCCAGCCCCACACAAACCCAGCAGAGGCCTGCCTCACACAAGAGCACCCACTCTCTTCATGCTGGCAGTTTGAGCCAGGACACTCGGGCCCTGTCTGCTTCCCAGCCTTCACTACCCCAGGAGGGAATACAACAAGCTGCCTCCGCAGCCCCCAGCCCTCCAGCCTCCACCCGCACCTCCAACTCTTCCATTGGCCCTCCACAGCCCCCTCACCACAGCTTGCCAGGGCCCTCAGGTGTGGCAAGATCGGCGGGAGCCCAGCAAAGGGTGGCCTTTGCCTCCACACCTCCTCCTGGTGGACCTGCTGGAATGGGGGCAGTAGCAGCGGCTGCTGGATCAGGACCTCCAGACTCTGGAGTTCCCAAGAAAGATTCAATTGTCAGCCTTCCAGAGCTAGACTCTGCCAGATCTCGGCTGTCTTCCAACTTGTGACCCTGGTAGAGTTCAGTTAAGAGGCCTTTTTTGTAGGATAATCTGTTTGGTTTAGCTCAGTCCAGCTGATCTCTCAGTTTGCTAAATGACCAATCAGCTACTGCAAGCGCCACCAGTCATTCAACCTGGATGCACTGTGTGCTGGTGTCAGCAGAAGGAAAAGAGCTACTCAATGTCTAGAGACACTTTGACTAGGTGGGGTCTATACAATTAAACTAGAATAACTTAGGGTTGAACTGGTGTAGTTTACCTTGCCAGCACCTGTAGTCTTAGTATCACCCCTTCACTCTGCTTCCAAACACCTACTGTATATCGCTGTCTTTACTGTAAAGATATCAAGAAAAGTATGATTAATGTACCTATTGCATACTGTGTAGAATCCATGCAATGCAATCTAGCAGGAGCTGGACTTAAAAATGAAAATCAGGGACTTGAGGTCAAATGACAATGACATTTTAAGCGTTCAAAAGTGTTTTGAGTGTAATTTTCTGTATAAGCTGTCGTAGCAAAACAACACACATCTTCATATTGTTTAAAATAGTTGTGGATTTAGTGTATTAGACCGCTGGTCGATCTTACATCGATGTGTAAATAGTTGAGAAAAAAAAAGGATGGAAGGATATTATATTCATTGTATCTACCCAAACCAAAGTTGAGCTTGAACACCAAGTCTGGTTGTGTCTGTATCAACTAAAAAAGAAACATAGATGAAAATGCCATTTATTTAACTGCCTTGATTCGATGTTAGAAGCCATATATTTGGTTTGTGTGTATGTATATATGTGGGTGTAAGTTTGCGAGCGCGAGTTTGTTGATGTGTCTTGGTTCCATTTCCGGAGAAGGGACTCACTCTCCACTGCATCGTCGAGCATGACATGGTTTGACATGCTGACGGTGGCACTGCCCCGTTTTCATGAATCATCTGGGAAGTGGTCAGCTGTTTGCTCAGCGTACTGATTGTAACCCTGTAGACAAAGACAGCTGAATAATCTGAGCTTTACTGAACGGAGACATTTGTGAACAATCCATACTGTATACTTGCTTGTTTCTGTCTAGGTTCATCGATTAACACATGCAATATAATTCTGCAATACTCTACCCCGCCTATATATAAATATCTATGAATATAAATATCTATACATATGCTGTACAGAAAGTGATCTTCTTTATGCTTTTTTTTTTTAATGTGAAATCTTAAAGAATCCAGCAGCTATTGTGGCTTCACTTGAGGTATTGTAATCCAGCGACCATGTTGTTACCTTAACCAAAAATGTTTGAGGGAATGAAAGGAGTGTGTTGCAGTGTCATTTTTGTTGAAAACAGACTGGTTTATAGTCACAGAAAAAATGTGTCGGAGCTCAGCATGTCACATCCTCAAAATGTCACTTTAAAGCTAATTTCAAATTTTTATTGTAAATTGAAGTGGGGGTGGGGGGTATTAATATGGGGCACAAATGCCTCACTTTTAGAAAGTCTCTATGTGCACATATCACCCAAAACTCCAGTGAATGTCTCAAATTTTAATCCACAACAATCCAATGGTTCAAATTATGGAGCTGGTTTGAGGCTTTCCTTATTTTTACTCCAAACATTTTGATCACGTTGAACCTAAAGTCCTTCTCTTGCTGAATGTATGCCATATAAGAAGGAATGACAGCTAATCAGATACAAACTGCCATGTAAATAAAGGGACAAAGATTTAAAGAGGCTTTTATGATGCAAGGGGGCTGTGGGCTTTGCTGTATGAATTGCTGAGTCTGTGTGATTTTTTTTTTGATTGGGAGGGGGCGGTTGATGATGCTTATCTGGGTTGAATGTTTCTGTATTTAACCTTTCTGCTATTTCTCATACCCAGATCTAACATGAAAGGATAAAAGTAAAAAGTCTATCTGTTGAAGTGGGCGTGAATGAGCGAGTCGTAATCACTTTGAACTCTTCTGTCCAAAGTGAGCAATGAGGACATCTAGTTAAGGACCTTGTGCTGCACTACAACCTTGCAATGAAAAAGAAAATGATTTCTCCTTTCTCCTAAAATGGTTGCCACACTTCTCCTAGACCCATTATCTGGTTAAAGTGTAAGGGCAAAAAAGGGGGAACCACTTGGGAAAGAAAATAGGCAGCTGATCTGTTGCGCTAAACAAACAGAGCGTCCAACTTTTTTCAGCTCTGACCATCGATTCAGAGCCAAACTGTAATATCAATGAGATGGACATTTCACTCAGGTCTGCTACCTTTCAGAGAGATGTATTGATTGCCATAATGTGGCTGCCCATTGATTAATTTGGAGTAATCGTTTCTCCTATTTTCAACTTCTTGATGTTACCAAGCTGAAAATTTCACCTCCAGTTCTGATTGGCTCAAAAATATGGAGGACTATGTAAAGTCTTAACCCCGAGACGGTCATTAGCTTAACTGTGGCAACTGGTTCTAATCACTAATTCTAAGATTTTTTAATCTAAAAACAGGTTGTAGGCAGTTATTTTTAAGGGCTTCATTGTATGGCTTGTAATGTTGTTAGTCTGGAGTGGATACATGTTCCCTTTTTCTTTGCTCAATAACATGCACTAAACCTTTTTCTTGTCACATCTGTGTTGTTTTTGCTGTGATCCCTTAGTCATGAACACAAGAACTTTGTACTGCTTTTTTTTTCCTTTGGGAAAGGTACATGCCAAAATTCCAATACGATTATGAATGAAGTCAATTTAGGTCAATGGCTGTTGTTTGCTTCAGTGCTGTTTCAGTGCAATCAATTAGTCCTCTTCCCGATTCCTTTGTGCTAATACCAGAGTTTGCCCTATTAAGCTGCTATCAAGACTGTGCTGATACTAGATGAATGAGTCCACCTTAAGTTAGAGCGAGATGAAGAGCGAGTTAAAGAGCTAAATGTTTCAGGCGATATCAGGCACTGTCTGTGTTTAATTGTGTCCATATCTGGTAAGAAGTGTAGTTTGTAATTCACTCCCACTCAAAGCATGACTTCCCTGACACTTTGATCAGTACCACTCTGTTTGAACCCTCAGCCATGAGGCCGATACAGCTCTAGCCAAACACATACTTCTGTCAGTTTATCTGTTCTGTGTCTGTGTCACAAGAGCGTTCAATCTGTTGGCTTCAGGCCACTGATGACACGTGTGTGGGACATAGTGCTGTATTCGCCTGATGAAGGGGGAAGGGGAAGGGTAAGGGGGTGTAAAGTGCGATTGCTTAATGGTTCTTCTTCTGGACCTTGCTGTGAAGTGGGCCTGATATCCTTCATACCTGTTTGACACTGACTGGCAATTGTTGAGATCGACTAAGTTTCCAACCTCTCATTCTTGCTGTACCAGATATTGGAGGTACTGAATGCCTTGGTGTTGACATGTTAGCAAATCAGGGTATTGTTTCTGTTTGTATGACTGTCTTTGATTTTCCTTGGTCTATTTTGTTTGGTTGTTGTTATACGGTTTGTTTTTACAATGTGCCCTGTGCACATGGACTGTACATAACTTGTGCCTAGTACATTTAGTTTCCACATAGTCTATTTTTGTGGTATGTATGTGCCTGTAAAAATGCAAATATGTGATTTTATTTTCAACTTGCAATATATGTAAAAAACATTAGATGAAGACTAGTATTGCTGAATTACAATGACAATGTCAGTATATTTAATTTTCCCTGATATGGGAAACACGAAATTGCACATTTTTGTTGGTTTGAGCCTTCCAACACCATGCGCGCTGTACTCTGTACTTTCATGTTCTGTACATATGGTATACACAGAAATGTGGGCCACATTGTTGTGTTTTTACCACAACCTGCTGTATGACAAACATTTTCTACAGTGAGAGGGTGAGCTCTGACTGGCTTCTGGTGGATATCGGCAGTCTAGACATTAGCTTAAATGACCTGCTTGCTGCAAAGAGCCAAAACTGATAGAAAATAAGGATCAAAACTGTGGAGATGCTTGCACAATATCAAAACATAAGCGGTGCAAATGCTGGAAAAATAAATGTTAAACTGTGCTGTTGCACAGTTCTTCACACTGATGCTGGTTGCACACTGATCTGATGTTTGCCATTAAAGAAAAAATAACATCTTGTCCTGTGGAGAATCTGACTTTCGAGCCTTTGGCAGTCGTGACCATGGCTCTTAGCTGAATTACCGGACAGAAAAAAACAGAGTGCATGTTTGTATTTTTATAATCTAAGCAGAGTTCTGTGTATGATTCTTTGTGGGACCTTCAAATCTAGACATTGTTGTGTACCAACTCCTGTGCAATGATTTAATTTAGTCTAACAGTTAAACTTTTGTGTCGTAGCTACTGTAGCCTGCTTAACTTACCTAAGCCTTCTCTCTGCTTCAGGACTCTGTGTGCTTGAGTTTGTGTGTGCGTGTGTGTTCCTGTGCCTTTCCTTCTACAATGTTGGTCCCACTTGAGAATATGATGCCATTTAGGGGGTTTTGAACCCACATGGAGCTAAGAAAAATGCCAGCACAAGCTGAAAGTTAAATGGTCACGACTACATTAGTTTGACACAGAGAAAACAAACAAAAAAGAAGAAAACAACAACACTGAAATGCTTTATAGAAATGATTCTAGCACATCCCTAGACTTAGTGGCATTCCACAGCCTGCACGAACTGCTCTGTGTGGGCATCCAGACACACTTTACCAGCACCATGTAGACAACAGCACAGATATCTGGCACAGCACGTCTTCTCCCTCTCTGGAGGCCAGTCTGCAACCATCTCAGGCTGTGCTCGGCTTCTGCTCTTGAAAAAGAAAGGGTTCAAGTATCACAGAACTCCAGCTCTGTCTTAAGTTGATGTCTACAATCCGGGGACAATTCAGCTCCCAGCCCAAGCCACAGCACAACCAAGTCAGTCTCAAAGGATCAGAAAAGGCGACAGAAGTTGGTGTCCAGTCTTTGCAGACTGCGATGCACAGCTGTTAGCGGGGGCGTGGGACTGATTTGAACCTGTCCAAAAGGCTGTCTTGTCCACCACCTCTGCTGGCTGAGAACACAGAGCCACACCCTGGTCTATCTCAATAAGCTGGTCTGTCAGTCAGTGGCAATGTTGTTCAAGCGTTCGTAAACAGACGATACATTGTTGTGCAATAAAAAGATGAGCGCATTGGCATACTTTCTGTGTGTTCGCTTTTATTTGCATTGTATTTCTGTTTGGCAGCTGAAGTTTCAATAGTTTCAATGTAAAGGAGTGTGTGTGTGTGAGTGTGTGTTTATGTACACAAATCTTTAACATGCCCCCTGGAGTTGCATTGGCAGCTTCAAACATATGTGCACGCGCAGACGTCAACCTTGCTAATCGGCTACCCCTCACACACACACACACACCCTCACCCTACCCCACATCAGATGAGATCTTGCTTTCTCGATCCGCAGACAGGAGCTCCACTGCATCCCTGATGAGATGTCTGAGCTCAGACTAAGAGCTTTCTGCTTCTCTGGTTGTGTGTGTGTGAGTGTGTGTGTGAACACACACTGCGCAGCAGTAAGTGAAATTTGTTCAGCACCTAAGAAGATGTGAGCGCATGTGCAAGTCCAAGGTTTGTATTTGTCTGAAAGAGAGAGAGAGAGAAAACGAGAGAGAGAGAGAGAGAGAGAGAGAGAGAGAGAGAGAGAGAGAGAGCAAATGAACCAGTGGCTGGAGCGTGTGTGCTTGGTTTTGTGTTCTTGTGTGATAAAGGGTGGGTGTGTGCGTCAGAGATGAGGGCAGTCCAAGGACACATTCCTCTGGCAGCCTGGGAGCAACATCCACCCATTACCTCTCTGTCTACTTGCTCCTGTTTCCACACACACATATGTGCATACACAGCTGTCTGGATCCTCACTAATTATGCATGGCACACTGAGATAGGAAGATTAAAATTACATGCAAGGCGAGATTTTGACACTGAGCTTTACACCGATCCTGTTGCCTCCTCGGGACTACACGCAGCTGGTACAAATGTGGGTGAGGCCATCCGCAGTGCGTGTCCGTGCTTTTACCTTGATGTGACATAATGTCCTCTCTCTTTTGCTCTATTGATACACACATATACTCCCTCTCTCTCTCTCTCTTTCAATTCCATTGTAATTCAATGAGGGAGCAATGTACTGATAGTGGCTGCAGGCAGATACTACACCAACTTGTGAAGCTATAAGGGTTTGAGTATATAGTTTCACCCTGCATATAGCCAAGGATCGTCCTCTACCTCATTTCCTCCGCAGTGCTGGTCCTCTACTTTGTCCCTGGCTGTCCTACTTCAATTAATCATATCAGCATCACCCACACTACCCCCCTGGCTGTTTACCTCCAGAGGGCAATTTGCTTATTTAGCTTCTTCCTGGTATCCTTGTCTGTTTCTGTCTCTTTGCCCATGCATCTCAGCACACCTGCTCTTTGTCAGCTTCCTATTTCATTCATTTCAGGTTGGTAAAAAACATTTGTTTGCCCGGATTTTCCCTTGGAGCTAAATTTTTCACTCTTCCAAGAAGCAGATTGAAGAGCCGTTACCACAATAAAATGCCATTTTACATGTCTACATGTAAATAGCTAGGATACAACATAAGATGCAACATGTTATGTTAACATATATACACAAGCTTGTGTCGTATTCGCCTGTAAACAAGCCTGAATTAGGAGGTTGAACTAAAACAGATATATAAGTTAATTTATACTTTCAACAGAATACTGTTATTAACTGTGCCATAAGCTGTTCCAAATCTAATATTTGATACTCACTTGATTTTTTAATCATGTGTTAATATAAGCGACTTGCTCCATCACTGGCTGCATTATTTTGCTATATTACTTTGTTTGTCAAATTTAGTAAATGATCAACATGCTTTTAATATCCTTGCCGTTCCTGTTTGGATGACCATTTTCCCGTGCTGCTGACAACCAAAATAGTTCTACACCTCATAGCCCTTTGCGAAAGAAGATATGAAGGAGACATTGGGATTTTGACGTAGATTTGTTGAAATTACATCTTTTTTGGTTCTTTAAACAATGAGCAATGTCAATGACCTTTTCGAACAGAACGCAACACACAGATCTACGCGGGCAACTGACTATGCTGTAAATGTATGGACAGCAATGAGGACGCCCAACCGACTAGCTAACGAAAACAATTCCCCACCACCAAAAAGAAGAAGAGCACCTTGTGTCAAGCTGTCTTGGCATAAGGAGGGATCACTGCAAGGTTTTTACAGGTTACTGAGCCTATGCACACAAACACACAAAATATGACTTTGTTTTGTTTTCCCCTGATTTCTCTTGGCTGCTTAAGTATTTCTCACATTGCTCTGCAAAGTTAAACTATTGTCACACAGCGAGCTACATGCAACACTTGCACTTTGTTATGAGTAGCAACAACCAGTGCACAATGCAAACTGGGCCTGCTGTCAGACGGAGGTTCTACCGTGTGAGCTCATGGCTAGTTTTTGCTGTGACATCCACAGCCATTTTTTGTGAGCATGCCTACTCTGTGTCTGTGTATGTGTGAAAAAAAAGCTCACATCCCTTTCCTAAGCGTTGGGTCTCTGCCGAAGCTGTTTCAGCTCTGACTTTCTGCTCTGGGAAGCATCGGGAGAACATGGCTCAACTCTGAATACCGGGATTAGCATTTGGTCCATGCTTTAACTCCATGAATGAGTCAGTGAGCAGGACAGCGAGAAGATAGAGAAAATCATCGTTCAGCTGCAGGCAGCCTCAGCAGCATCACAGTTTTCTGGACAGTGGGCAGGGGATGAAGTGAGAAGTGCGTCAAGCTGAGATGATGAAGAGAAAAACACACAGCTAGAGACAGGAGGAAAGGGTCACGAGTTCTTTTATAAGCCTTGTCAGTCCAATTTAATAAAGCTGCAATGATTCGACAGGTCGATAGAATAGTTCATCCCATCTTCTGAGGTTTGTGGTTTTGCTCAATGAGTTGTAAAAAGCAACATCCTATACTTACTTACTCATTTTGAATAGAAATATAAATGTAAAATTGCAATGCAGAATTTTAAAGAAAAAACGTATGTGTTTTGATGTTGTATAGTTTGTACATAATGTATATCTGCTGTAGTTTTTATAGACAATAACTTATTATTCAACTGAGAATTTGCAGCAGTAATACCATGCACATTATAGAATTTCTGAAAAGTTTTTCATACATAAACAATGTTTTATGATTAGCTTCTACAGATATTTCTTATCCAGAGCTACATATTGGTTTAAAACAGCAAATGATGCAATAACCATCATGCCTAAGACAAGATGGAGGCATCTCCAATAACAAACTAATAGATTCATGAAGTGCAATGTTTTATGCAATGTTTTACATAAATAGTCAAACAGTCTGAATACAGTTTTCCAAGAAAACTTGAATATTTACAATGCAATAATTATCAAGTGTAGGATGTCTTGTAAAGGTTATGTCTAAACAGAGGCATGACCTGTCCCCACACAGTACTAAACAGTACTAAAAGCATTTGTCATAACAAGACTTTCATTTACATGCACCATGTTCCAGTATTTTCCCTGTTATGACCGCGATTCCAACACGGTTTGAAGACCTTTTGAAAACTTGAGACCCGAGCAAGTCACTTTCATGGTGGCTCACTGCCATATGAGGTATTGGATCACCCAAATATGGGGTGCATGGTGACATAGATAGCATCATACAACACATTCCCAGGTGGAATTTCCCCATTAGAAAAACATTTATATAAGGCTAATTGGAGACATCTGTAATGAAATGACCTGTCAGTGCTGACAGAAAAGTTGTGTGCATAGTGCTGAGAATATGATGAACGATGTTAGTTGTCATGGGGGAACTTGAAAATATCCGATATGGAGTCAATGTGAACATGAAAATGAGCAAATAGTAATTTTCAGATGAAACATTACTAGTGACACAGACACTGTAAACAAATGGGGAGAGGATAAAGTATGAACTGAAAGAGTGTGTGTGGGTTCCTCTGTAAGCACTTAGTCTCAGCAGCTCTCTGTGTAACTGCCCTGCTAAACACTTCCCATTACAGGTGACCCAGAAATGTCCATGACACTCATCCCCACCCCACAACAACCACAGAAAAGAAGAAAACGACGCACAAGACAAGGCTAAAAAATGGGGAAACATCTAGTGGATGTCAACAATATTGTAGGAATAATAAGAACAGGAAATCTGATTCATAAAGAAATAAAAGAAAAGTCACAATCTCCCGGCAGATATTGTTACCCTATTTCTCCACAAGCACTTTGTCTTGTTTAACAAAGGATTTAATCTCCTCAACTCCAGGCTCTTTCTGTGGCGATTGTTTTGAGGCAGGAAACGAAGGCCCCTGCTCAGTAATTTTGCTCCATCATCCACTTCCACCGATAATATTTGCTCTTGGCTGTCAACTGAAGTGATGAGAGCCAGGACAATGCCTTGCTTCTGAATCATCTCATCTGTTCTGCTCTGTCAAGGTCTGCACTCAGTGACACGGTGGCTATTCATCCGAGGAGACACACTCACACAACCACACGCTCTCACACACTCACAGTGAAAGACAAAAATATCCATCATATGATTGCAAAGCTTTCATTAACTAATCAGCGTAAAGTTTCCACCCAATCCCTTTGTGTTGGAATGCCACTGCACACAATTTGTCAATTAAAGTACCAGTGGAGGGTCCACAGTTGCCTGCTCTTTCGCTCCCCCTACAGTTGTGTGATGTAACACTACTGCCAAAAAATTAATTGTCTGTCTGACCTGGGTATGCTCAACACCTAGATTTGTTGCCATTTTAATCTAAGCTAACAAAGACACTATCAGAAGCCCATAAAACTGTCATAGGTGCATAGTCAATACAGGATTGGGTAATTTTATTGTTAATGTATACAGTAATAAAACACAGACGCACAGATCCTCCTTGGCAACTGCAGCAATAACAATGCATACTGAAAGCTTGTAATGACTTATAATTATGACATTGGGAAATATTCATTTAATTTTTATGTACTTCTTTTAATTTCTCTTATACTTTACTGATGGTGTGCATGAGTTTCAGTTGATTGTTTCTTGCACTTTTTCCAATTCAGGAATTGACTGCTGCTGCACAGAATTGTAACATCCTGATCGATAATGCAGCTGACAGCTTAGGAAAACCGAAAATTATATGTGAAACACTGACTTCCCGAACAACAGCTGTGTAACACAGTGGTGCAGGTACATATCCTGCAACATAGAGGCCAACATCTTGACAGCTTTACTGAGTAAGCCATGCAGAGTAAATGTGGCACAACACAGAACAAACAAGCTCATCTCTTATTTCCCACCAAACATAAAAAGTGACATGATAACTACCGCATGACACCTGTCTTAGATCTTGTATTTTATCTCTGAGCTCTCTCCTGTGGTTACCACTCTGTCAAATGTTTATTCTTGTCTGGCCTCCTCTTTCTTTATTTTGCTTCCTGAAACGTCTTTGGTCTTTTCATCCCTTCTGTCACAGCATCACAGCATCATGGCAAAAATATTGAGTAATCTTTTTCTTTCTCTCTTTCTGCCTCCAGTTAGTTGCCTATGACAAGTGTTTTGTTTTTGTGTGATATGGTACCATGAAGACAGTCAAATCGTGACTGTCTAGACTGTGAATCAAAGGTGACTGAAGATGTGGATGTCACCATTGGTAAAACTAATGAGACATATTTATTTGATCCAGAAATGTACTTTTGTGAATATCAGGAGTTGAAACGTAACTTACAGCCACATAGTCCTCTTCTCTGTTCTCCTTCTGCCCTCACAGATTAAATAGACAACAATTAATTCCTTATAAAGGAATTATAAATATATGTCTGAAATATATATATATATATATATATATATATATAATTTTTTTACAATATCTTGCAAAGACTTTTATCTTTACGCAGTTTGCAGGGGATATCCATCACATTGCAAAAACTGCCCCATCAAGGTCACTGTTCCTGCATTTCCTCTTGTGTTAAAACCACAAGCTCAGATGATAGGGATGAATGGAGAAGTCCGAGAGTGATAAGAAACAGTAAAAACTAAAAACAAGATAGACAATTTGTCGTTGTGACCCTTGAACAGGGCTGTTTAAGTCCAGCTGTATCAGGCTTTTCGTTAGCCCAGGGGCAGGGTCGTTCTGCCCCGTCACTGTGTTTGGCTCTGTGACCATATTCACTTATATGCTGCTGTGAGGTCCTCATTTAGCTGTGGAATCCAGAATTCTGTGCAGAAACACAGTGTTTTGTAGTGGCTTTAAATGGCCTCAGAAAAGATTGATGACTGTGTGCTAAGGAATCCCAAGCAGGGCTTTGTTTCTGGGTGAGGTGGGGACAGCAGAAAAGGTCTAATTGTCAGGAGGATAGAGAAACCCTTCAGCATCCATCATCTTCACACAGAGCACCCCTGGGTCCTACCAGCACCCTCATCTCTCTCTTTCCTCTGGGAACAAATAGACCTTGGGTAGGTCCGAAGACAAATACAGCAAAAATGCACCCAAGGCTCTGAGTTAAGCTCTAATGCTGCTTTGCTGTTTCCTGAATTGTGCGTTTGCTTAGTTTCCCATCATTAAATGCTGTATTTGTCTTTAATCATTAAGGAAACTTAATGTACAGCCATCTGCTGAATTTGTGTGAGTATCTGTAATCTACCACATTTTTGAATGGGCTCAAATTGGAGTCAAATCTTCTGTACCCTTTTCCAGAAACTTGAAAAGGGTACAGAAGGTGAAAGTTGTTGTGACGGAGGAATTGTTAATGCCAACCAATCTCTCTTGAGAGAGGCAAACTGTCAGTCACCAGGCTTCGCATGCATATATTTATAAGTTGAGACACCTTTAAAATCCCTCTCTACCCACACTTCATCTCCTTAAATGAAATACCTGGCTCTAAGTAGCTTTAGGAGAAAGGTGTCCTGCAAAGTTCCACATACAATGAAATCTCATGTGTTCTATAAGGACATGAGTGTTACTGTTAATGTTGCTGTTTCGGTTTATTTAGTTTATGTCTTTAGTCTATTAGTTACTCACGCAGTGATCACGTTACACTTATATTTGTCGAATCAAAAATTCTAAATAATGGCATATAATGGTTAGTATAGGGGTGAAGGTAAGGTTAGAAAGGATTCACAAAAAAATTACAATTGTGCAATGACTTCATTCTCTTTTAGAATCACGTTTCTATTATTATTTTCTGGACTGCGTTGATTGATAAAAGGTTTGAATATCCTATCCCAGCTGACAACAGGTGAGGAGAGGACAGGTTGCAAGTCCATCGCCGGGCCACCAAATTATATCAAGGATGATGATCGATCAAATTGATTACAGCTGATCATCAGGCAAACATTAAATCCTCAAACAATTATGTTGCTAATTGACACATTAGTGGGAGACAATGGAAACCGTCATTGATACATTTACGCTTTACACCCTTGACACTAGACTCTCAAATGGTGTCTTCATCATCCGCGTAAGTTGTGTACTGTTTCCAATCTATTTAAGGTTTATTTTCAAGCCCATTACCTCTCTCCTTCCTTTGTCAGAGCACCACTCCTAGGACTACCCAATGGCTCAGAAACCCGCGTGCGTGAGGATGATGTATGTCAACAGCACGCTCATGCTGGCCATTGTCTCTGCTGGTGTTTATCCTCCACCCCACTATGCTGGACAGTGGGTGTTATCTAGGATGGCAGAATACCCAGGGCCTCTCCCCTCTCCTGCTCTTCTCCTCCTCTCCTCAAATATCCCAGTATGTTCTATTTCTGTCCTTGCATCTCTGCTCTCAGCGAAGTGCCTCTGACGTCTCTCCCTGCACTAAACAGATGAAGGCTGTCAGAGACGGGTATTCAGCTGAGGATCACACCATAAAGAAAAAGATTTAAAATGAAAGCCTCACCCCTTTTCTTTAATTTTTTTTAGATCATGTTTCCCACCACAATCAGTCTTCTGGAAGAGAAATAAAAATGGAACAATGGGTGTGTGATGTGAGCTTTCAGGGTGTCCCTCTTCGCTCTTCCAGGCAGTCATTATCGCGATTAGACGCTATTTTTATGTACAAAAGCAATTAAGTAATGAGACATAAATGGTTATTGGAATTGAGGAGGAAAGAGGGGATGTTAGACTGTCAAAAGGGCAAAGGGGATAAGGGATGAAGAGAAGAGAAATGACAAGAGGGGGATTATTTACCAAATATCATCTCTAAAATTGCTGAGTCACCAGACAGGAGAAGTTGCAGACCGGCTTTCTTTTTCTTTCCGTCTCTTCCTCACCCACAAGCTCCACAAGGAGACACACAGCTCGTCCCCACCCCACTGCAAAAAGCACACTTATGCATACACACAGGACCCAAAAGGAAAGAGGATGAGAAATGTTAGTTCACTGGTTCGCTGGCGTCATAGTGGCCTCTTACGTCAAACCAACGCAGAAAAAATCCGGTCAAAACTAAGGTAACATTTAAGAAGCCAAATGACATAAATTTTGCATGAATCCTGAACACACTGGATGATAAAATGAAATAGGTTTTTATGTCATTCAACATCATAGCCTTCAGTTGCAGATTCTATTTGATAGATTTTGCATGTGCTTGGATTTTGGTTGTAGGTTTGTAAACAGCAAGTTTTGACACTTCTCTTGCTCCACATGTCTTCCAGTATGCTACAGACCTTCAACTGGATATCAAATCAGTGCTCCGGCCCACTTACATGAAAGTTATGACTGTTTAAGCTGAATTCCCTTTGCACAAAATGGCAATTGGAAAAGCCCATTACACTGCTCATTAGGCAGAGTGCTTTCATTTGTTTGCTCAGGATGAATAGTTGTACTTGCCAATGTATGCAAATATGCTGCACAGTTTCCAAAATGCTCATTAATTAATGCCAGAAACTCCTGTCCTAACATAAAATTAAGAATAGAGGGCTTGTCCTTCTGTCAGAAACTCTGGAGAGCTCTGTAAGATTGAAGACAAAATGTTTCCCTATCATTGCTTCACATATGATCTCAAAATGTTGACATCTCATAGTTTCTATTACGTAAATTTTCTATTGGTAACCGCGTTGTACTTCAACAAAACTGTTAGAAGTCTCCTCACCTGAGATGTGCCCCACACTGGATTGGGAAAACCTGCCCCCTTCCCTACCCTTGGAATCAACTCCAGATATATCAGTTAATCAAAAGCTGCTTATACTGAGTTAATTTTATTTCTTGCGGTGTGTGGTTTACTTCTCTTGTGTTCATATTGCTGTCACTATTAGTCATAGCTGCTGTCTCTTTTGATCTGGACATTTTTAAAAATGCTATCATTAAATCTAAATAAAGTTTTATATTCAACCAAAGTAAATGTTTGAATAGTGATGAGAATTTAAAATAAATATATATATATATTCATTCAAAATTCAAACTAACACGACCTACAAACCCACGCATAAAGATAAAAGCTTGCTTATCAGATGAGCTTCCACAGCATCAGCAAGCAACATCCGGAATCGATTGACGGTCCTGCACTTTCTATTGTCTGTGCAATAGTGACAGTAAGAGCACGGAGAGGAGAGGAGTCAGATGTGATACAGTATGACTCAGGGCTATGAAGTCAGAGAGGGTTTATGAGGAGATTAAAGGATTGACGAACAAGGCAGGAAAAGTGTGGGCAGACAGACGGAGTCTATAAGGATCCCACAACTTGCAGAAGAGTCTACAACGTATAACACAAAAACAGTTACTCATCATCTAATCATGATAGTATACATGGGTGGGATAAAGGCTGGATTACAGCTACTGCAGAGAGGTCTGCGTTCTCTGAGGTGACAGCCACACGGTGAACGAGGCTGTCCCGTCAGCACGCCGTGTCAGTTTGCATCTTCAGGGCAGCTGCACTGTTACCATTCATCAATAACGCACCATCCTATTCGGGTCCCTCAGCATGACATCAAACCCTTCTAAGACGATTACCACATTTCCTCAGAACAAAAAACATGGATCAGCAATTAAATAAAATGAGTTAAACTTGTTTTAGACTTTACTGTATGTAAAAGAAGGTTTATTGTATGGTAATAAAAGTATACTTGAATATGATAAATATGATATAGTGGGTTAGTTGAGGACGATTTTTTGTCGAAATATTACTGATCAACAATTACGAACTGGCAGGTTATTGATCTCAAAGCAGATCAGTGTGTCTGAAAGGGACCCTATCTCACCATTTAGTTACAGACATACCATTTGCTTCCTGTGAAAAACCTTGATCACTTGTCTTTAAGAAAAAGTTGCGTCAATAAAGCTGATTGATTGAGATGGTAATACGGTCTAACTTGCTCGACTGGTCAAAAGATCTCCTGACACATGTTCATGTGCAAGCACACACGCTTTTGTATCCCGCTCTGGTTGTAGTGGTGCTAATTAGAGTTGTGCTTAAATTAAGGCAGATGTACTCCAGCCCATTCTGGGGGTCAATTAGCTGTGACAGTAAGAGCCACACAATCCCAACACCCAATTAATGGAAGGATTTACTTATTATCACATGAAATGGCTGTAATTGCATTGTATCATTCAGTGCTATATTTAACTTCTGGATGACAGATCTTACCTTTTCGAAGTAGAGAGGATGAGGATGAATCATCTGGTTTGTTACTAACTATTTATTCTTTAGAAAATACTTACTCATACAAACAAACTCAGCATAAACAACTTGTTTTAGTCAAAGAGACGTCAGATACTGTCGGGAAATCCAGAATTGACGAGAAGGACCACCCCACAAGCCGGGAAAGACAAATCTTTTCTCTGTCCAGGATAGGTGTAGTGCTCAATAAATCTTGTAGGCTCACGTTAGCTGTGGATGACAGCTCAGGGAGACCAAAACTGTCAGCTTGACGATTCAGCACTTCATCACTGCATACCCCAGGAGATGAATTCATACACTTGGAAGTTAAAGGTGATTTATTCCCTCATTAGAAATAGCCAATTTTGACTTTTGGGATTTTAATTTGTTCACTGACCTCCATGATTCCCAAGTGCATGGGTCAGGATATCTTTAAACAGTGTTGCACGGGAAGAACGGCAATAATGTCATAATTGAAGGTTTAAAAGATTTAATAAAAACTGACATCTCACTTTAGCACCCTAACAATATCCATAACTAAGTGTAAATCAATCTTAAAAATGTATTAATAGGAAAAGAAGTAGACATCGAGAAATTTAAACCAGTCCATGTGTTCCTTGTTGCTTTAGCATGAGCACATTGTCTCAAGCACTGTTTTCTGACATTTCTGGCAAAGAAGGTAGCAGAGATGCTCCATATCATGGTGAAACTTTTCCCATGTTTCACTGTCGGTAACTTTTTCCTTTGCTGTTTGCACTTTCAATTAAATATAATAAATACAGTTGCGGATTGCATTCCCAAAGGAGATATTGGTTTCCTCAGTCCAGACGGAATACTATCCTATAGGGACTGTGGCTCATTCGAAACGTTTTTACAAAGTTTGGAACAAGGATTTTTAGATCTAAATATTTTTTTTCACTTTTTTTATAGCATTTTTATAGCACGCTGCTCTCTGGTCTCAACAATCATGAAGAAAATATTAGAAAATATGAGCTTGTCATTTAATTAATTAAATACTACTACTACTATTTATTTCAGGTCACATGGACACCAAAAATGGAACATAGCATTGTAAACATGATTAGAAATAATGGCATATGTTCAGATGTATATGGTCAAATGTAGTCCAGACTATCATAAACATGCAACTGGAAAGATAGTGCTAATAATAGAGGTATCTAATCAATGGAGCCACATAAACAGGCATACCAGCGGCGGTGCTATCTGATTACTCTGCTGTCCAGTCTCCATGTAATACATGACTTATATTGGTGTATAAGTGTTGATGGATGTGTCCTCTGTCCAGTAACTTTGATATGGAATGTAGACCCTTTGATATAGTGCCTAAAAGAGGGGCGCAGATGCAGGGACAGGAACCTTCTTCTATTTTTGGAGTCGGTGTTCTCATGGTGTCCCAGAGGAGCAGCCCGCTGTGGGCTCCCCTCCTTTGACAGGAGTGCTACAGAGAAACCTGCAACCTGCAGAAGATGTCAGTCAGGCTGATGTTAAAACACAGGCCATTGTGAGGCTCTCCAGATGCAAAAAATGTATCATTTATCAACCAATTAAAAAAAATTAATTGAATTATGGCAGCAAGATTGCACGGACTCTTTCTATTCCTCATTTTTAAATGTAGTGACCTCCGCTAATGAACTAAAAGCCTTTGATGAACCACTTTGGAAGTAAAAAAAAAAAGATAAAGAAGTATAGCTATTTCTCCAACATCCAGACCTTTTCTGTTGCTGTGACAACAGCAAGGACAAGAGGAGGCAACCTTGGACAGCAGACAGCTTTGTATCAATACCTAAAAACGCTGTAGGCTTTACGGTGCACTGACACTGACACACACATCTTTCCAGTTTTGACAGTGGGGAACTGTTCAACTACCCTGTCCAGAGAAAAGTCATTTTAGTTCTCTGACCACTCACACCACCAGTGCTGGAGAGGGAGGAAAATCTGTCTCCGAAAATTAGAATTTAGCTTGAGAGCCAAATGCCACAGATGAGTTTATACTATTTGCACAGCCCACTAATATTATCATTGAAACCTGATACTATCAGCAATGCGATTTTTGCTCTGTTTTTATCAATAAACATATGGGCCAGAGACATACAGGTGTTTTGGCTTGAGATTTAACCAACCTGGAAAAGCTTTCAGGTAGAGAACAGGGCTATTCCATGTTTCACTCTACACACTAGTCATCCCAGTCTGGTGTTAGGGCGAATGATAGTGAATTTGTTTAGTATGACATCTTGTGGTTGATTCAAGCATTTCAGTACCCCAAAAGAACATTTGGCCTGATATTTTTTAGAGATGTAGTCTGAATAGAGGAAATATGCCTGCCAAAGTCAATCTGGTAAAATCTGAAATAACATTTTAGATGAGTATATGCATGTTTGACACCCCTAAAAACAATATAATGATTTACATATACAGTATCACATTGTCGTTTCTTTCAATCTGTATTTCTTTTTTTGTACTTGTCACAAATGCAACAATCAGTTTTATTCAAATAAATCAAGTTTCATTCTGATATAAGGACTAAATCCAGTCCATCCAGCGTCAGGATATGTAATGTAAAGTTAGAACATTTTACTGCCATAAAAGTTCAAAGGTCGAACCTCCATGAAATATGGATCGAGAGTTGTAGATTAAACTTTTTTTTTTCTTTTGACAAGCCACCTATGGAAAAAATGTCTATCAGAAAATAAGCTTTAAAAGACTTACACGTTTTAATAAAAACAATGAATGTTAAAGCCTCAAAGAAAAATGTAAAAGTACAATTAATTTAGGTTGGAACCTTATAGAATTATTAATTGAAATAAAATAATTGAATAGGGTATTTTATAGACCTACACACAACTTTAACTGTGTCCTAGTTAGGCAACGTAAATTAATCACCAAGGCGATGGACCTCAATCATGAAAGTAGACAAGCGTAATTGAGGTCCAGAGGGCTGTGCGAAACGCGAGTGCCTCATGGTAGTTGTAGTTCTGCAGTCAGGTACGCTTCCGTGTAGCCTACGTTAGGTGGAGGAATCTGCTCTGCAAAGACAAACACATGTGAAATTATTGATCAGGTAGGGCAAACAGTTTATGCGGCTAATTGTTGAGTGTGGGACTCGTTTAGCACCTTATACATAATAATTAAGTGATTTGTCCAATATTTATTGCATGTGGTTTTCTAACAGCTGTGGATACGGAAAAAACAGCGCTTACATGGCGAAGCATTTCCTTTTGTTCGGCTAGCTTATGTGTAGAAATGCAGAAGACAGTTCGCCTGAAATGTTTCTGATTTTACTGTAAACAGACTGAGGGGCTTTAAGAACGAAAGCCACCCATCGTGTAATTAAAGAAAAAAAAACATAGAGTACCTTTGTATATTTCGACGACAGTCGGTACGCTAACGTTTTTCAGCTTTCTTCGATTAAGTTAGACATTTATTATCCATATAGTTAGCTGTATATGTATATGTTACATGTAGTCGTGCTAGCACCGAGCTAACTTAGTTAGCATTGTCGCTTGTCACAACAAGCTTGTTGTTTACATCCGGAAATTGCGGGTTTGTTGGCTAGTTTGCATAGCTTTGGTCAATTTAGCTGAGGGCAGCATATGTGTTGAGTAACGAACTGCTCTGTGGTTGAAGTACTTAGTATTCAGTTTTAGGTGACATTGTAATCTTGCTCTGTGCGAACTAACAGACTTGTTTCGTTTCTTTCAGGGTTTTGTGAATTTATGGAAACATGTCAAAGAAACGTGGCAGGTGGGCCAAACCAACGTTAACTAAACTAATATTTGTCTCGCTTATACAAAAAATATTCCAGAATTACTTTTAAAAAGTCTAATTATTTTTAGCCAGGCCAAACTATATTAAACTTGTCATAAAATAAATATACAGTATTTCTATTTTTATAAATAGCTTAATGATTTTGTTTTATGCTTTAGTAATTAGAAGTTCTTGTAGAATCACACATGGTGTCAATTCAACAGAGAAAATAGCCTAAAACTGACTTGACACCACACTTACATTGTGGCATCCTCTCAAAGTGCCAGCAAATGAATAGGAAACATGATAACTGAGGCGGGAGATGGAAGCTAGAAAATACATTTTATTTTCTAGACTGACAAGTGGGTTGTCAAACATAGGCAAGCACACAGATTGTGTGTGCCAGAGGTGGTGCAAAACATCTAGCCTTTAATTGATTCTCACAAAATAAAAACAAAAAACATTGGTATATGTATGTGGTTTTTCCAGCCCTCCCGCCTCTTTTTTAAACAGTTATGACACATTATGACACATTCAAGCAAAGCATGGTTACTGAAAATAAAAGAGTCAAATTAATCAAATGTGGTTATTTAGACGGAAGTGAACACATTCCTTGAAGTGGTTTGAAGTGCTCATGTCTTTTCTGGGCATTTCTTTCAGAACTTCTGTGATTTGGATGATTCAATGAAAGCAATGGAGCAGTGGATAGAGTAGATGTCTGTTTTAAAAAAAAATAACAAAAAGATTGTGATACTTGTATGATTTTTCTAATAGAATGGATTGAATGTGATTAATATGACAGGAAGCGTAGCAGCGGAGAGCTGAGTGAAAGCTCAGCGTCGAGCCTGAGCCCAGACCCTGACAATCTATTGGGCCGCAGGATTCAGCACACGTGGAGGGAGAAGGGTAATGTAACCAAGTGGAAAGGCACCGTTCTGGAGCGCCTCACTGTGAACAGCTCCCTCTTTATGGTCAAATATGACGGCTTTGATTGTGTCTATGGCATCGAGCTCTTTAAAGACAACCGGGTGTCCAACCTGCAGATTTTATCAGAGAAAGTTGGTGAGTGTGACAACTTAAGATCGTATAACTGTAAACTCTTGGAATGATATAAATGTAATTTTGGACACACAAAAAAAAAAAAAACAGACATTTCCGCATTCAGTTACCCTGCTTTACGATATGTCATTACACACATTTTGTCTCTGTTTTTACTTTAAATTCCCCATTAGCTGAACTATTCTTTTTTCTTTTTTTTTTCTTTTTTGCTGATTCTGACTGACCTAAGAAACTAATTACTGCCTTTTTGCCTGAAGAGCAAATTTAGGAGTTAAATTACTCAAAAATCACATTAAACTAAATGAAATAATAACATTATATACATTTTTTTACAACAGTTTTTTAAGGCCTCAATAAAAAATGATGAAGACATGTTTTTTTATTCTTATTAAAAAATAAACGTTTTTTATGCTGATTACAAACAGACCATGGCTTTTAAATAAACGTATTATGTCTTCTGATGTGTTTGAGGATGATTTAATCAATCTGTATGCTGAATAGATCACACTGGCTCATCAGGTGTCTTCTCCGTCCTGCAGTGAATAATAAGATCAAGGTGCCCCCCGGGGCTGAGGAGCTGGTGGGTCGGGCAGTGGAGCATCTGTTTGAGAAAGAGGACGGGGAGAAAAACGAGTGGCGGGGCATGGTTCTGTCGCGAGCCCCCATCATGACCCACTGGTACTACATCACCTATGAGAAGGACCCGGTCCTGTATATGTACCAGCTGTGGGACGACTACAAGGATGGAGACCTGCGTGTCCTGCCTGAGTCAGGTATGGTCATGAGAGCTTTAAATCGAATAAGCAGAAAACGGCCAATGTTTTTATATTTGAGATGCTCCCAGGGAAGTGGGAGGCAGAGAACAGGACAAATTTACATAGTCAGCCAAGCAAACCACACCAGTCCTTTGCTCCTTTTATCCTGAACATTTTGTCCAGATTTTCTGCTTGGATTAGCACTCGGAGAATATATTATTTTGTGGCACATGTGGCCAATCACAAAGAGGCAATGTGGTCTCGGAGGAATCGGTAACGAGCAAAGTGAAGGTATGAATGCATCCAAGCGTATATGGACGTGGTTACGGTTCACCTTAAAACGGCTCCTGTGAAATGTATGAAAGCTGTTGCAAACGTTAAGGTAAAGCTGCTTAAAAACACCGTATCTCAGGCGTGCCGATCTTACCCCGTTATTTGTTTTCTTTCCATCATCCAGAGAACAAACACCTGCTGCCCGCAGACAGGAAGCCAGGTGAGGAGCCTGAGAGTCTTGTGGGCAAACAGGTGGAGTATGTCACAGACAACGGCTTGAAGAGGACGGGGTTAGTCATCTACCAGGTCCCTGCAAAGCCCACTGTATACTACATAAAATACGACGACGATGTCCACATTCATGTCTATGATTTGGTGAAGACCACCTAGAACTGACTGTCCGGTTTGAAACTTCAGCTGATTGGCTGATATTTGCTCCAACCAGTCGTTACCTGTTAGTGTTCAAGATTTCCTCTAGTGGGAGAGAATGTGCCCACTCTCAAGAGCCCCAACTTATTTTATTTTATTGCCTTCAAAGGCCTCTTGTCACATTCGCATTACAACACACCTACATAATCTATTTTTCGCTTATAAGTCTACCGATTAAATGACTTTTTATTTCATTCAGTGTAAATAAGCAGGTCTCGGACCGCAGCCCAGCAGATGTGATGTACTTACATCACAGCTGTTTAGTACAACACTCAAACTCCAAATTCACACTTCTTTTATTTTTTTTTTCAAAGACATCATCAAACTAGCAGAATTCCGTTTTCTCGCCTATACATCTTTTTTTTGTCCGATTTCCTTTCAGTTATTTATTTGATCGGGAGTATGTGTGTGTGTGCTGCTGGTAACAAAAGAAGAACTTCTCTGCTGTGCTCTACGTCTGTCTCTGGGAAAGCCTTTGGTTTGTTGGATATAGAAGTGATGTTCATTTGACTCTTGTGCTGATTTTTCCCCATCACAGTGAACTCAGTTTCTGTTGAAGTGTTAAAAGGCATTCATGAGACCACGTCTCACATTGTGGATACTGAAAAAAATACAGAGAAATCATCTTAAAGAATCTTGTATCGTATCTTTGTTCCGTTCCATCGCATAGGCCGTAACTTTTCTACATTACGATAAAGTTTGAGAAATGGTCTGGTGTTCACATCAAGTTGTTTCAAACTGTGTTTGTGCTACGCACCATTTATGTAATGAAATCAGCTAATGATATTGTATAGTACTTTGAATCGATGTCTTTATTATTTGCCAAAAAAGATGATGAATGAAATATTGTCAATTGTGACCCTAAATATGTTTTTTCTTTCTGTAAATATGAGACATTTTTATGAACATAAAACAAAGCTGCTTGAAAGCTGTTTTCTTCTCTTTGTGTGTTTCATTATAATTGCCAAAACGCTTTCTGATAAAACACCCCGATCAGGAGCTGTTGTTTGAAAAGTCGTTAGATTTGCCTGGTTTGTACTCTTCCAGTTTCTGGTTTCATGTCTTCAGCTGAGTGATGTCGAAGTAGATCAAAGCATAACGGGAGAGTTTCAGCATGTTCATTACTAATGCAGATCAGATGTGTGTATCGATTAACACAAGTTGACACGAGACAGCTGTCCTTGACATTTGGAAGTCACAGATTACTGAAATACGACGAATAACCTCAGAAACTATACACGTTTAATCGGAAATGTTGCTTCAATTCAGAGCTTATCGAAAAACGTCCTTTTTGATTTTCCCTATGCCTGGGTAAAATAGTTTATATTCTTTTGTAAGGCATCAATTTTAGGATGTTACTAAATGTTGCCTCCAACAGCCCGGAATATGTTTTGGTTTAATACAAAAAAGTGAAAAGAAAAAATGTTTGAACTTTGATGATTGAGAAGAAATATCTCACAGATCTTTAACCTTCAACATACACTTGGTGGAACAAACTAATTAACCTGCTGAGGCGAGAACTTGCAAGGACTGATTGTTATATTTACACATATACACACATACATACATATCTTCTTTTTCTCATGTTTCTGTGGATGATGTGCAATGTGTCAAGGCAAAATCCACGTGAATGTATACCTCTTATACTTGTTTGAAGGAATTTGCCTTCTTTATTTCCACCTGCCATGTTCTGTGCAGACAGTAGTAGAGCTACTGTGGTGTACAGAGGAAGTCAGGATTTATTTAATTATGTGATCTTTTTGCTCTGTGATCGAGCATCCACCTGACCAGGGTGTAAACTGCCTCATTAAGAGCAGCTTTATATTTTAAAGCTTGAAAGCTTGCAGTTAAAGATCCACTAATGCAATACCTACATTTCAGTATACACTGAACAAACTAAATCCCTCTCACACTGTAACTGTTTGATGTAGACCAAGTAGATTGTCCCAACAGCTGAAGCTATTCATCATCCTGTTTGCTTCCAGTACGTCTGAAAAATGGATCACATGAATAGTCATGACTTTTTGATATCTGTGAATAAATTCATATATATTGTGTTTATCGCCACAGTCTAATATTAGACATGACCCTGCTCTGATTTTCTTATTTGATCCTCCGCACAGTCAGCCATTAAGTGAAGCTGCTGTTTGATGTTGGCGTTACTCTGTGACTGGTGATCAAATGTCAGCTTTAATGTCGACATGTTCTCACCTGATTCCTGATCTTTCTGATCACACATGTAGCCACATGCTGACTGCTGACTGTCTCTCCCACCCCCGGAGTCTCTCCAAGGTGCCGGGGATGAGGTGACGGGTGCCAGTACAGACATCAGGGAACATTTGGCATACCATCACGCCAGGCTGGGTGCCCAGATAGTAATAACAACGAGAGGAGAGCGCATGCGTGTGTGATGAAATTTTGACACTTGTTGTCCACTTTTCTTTTACGCATCCCTCACTATTTTCGATCTTTTCCTTTCTTCATTTAACCATCTGCCTGAGCTTTGGGCAAAGGCTTTTATTGTTCAGATATAGAAAAAACCCCAGAGTGGAATATCTTTGACTTGCTGGCTCTTTTCTAAAATGAAAGCTTAGAAAGTAAGATAAAGAGATGGCCATATGTAGCTGTTATGTGTCAGTCTGCTCCTCCCAAGTGGATAGCAAATGTTTTGGGGATCCATGAGACTCAAGATAAAAAGAGCTTTAAAAGAGCAAACGTGTCTTATTCGTTGGGTGTTATGGATTCTCCAGACACTTTTCAGTATTTCGTATGTATAGTCATACATATAAAATCCTTTTGACTAACAAATAAAATTGTTAAGTAAAGTGAAAGGTTAGCAATACGCACTATTTAAATGTTATGTACTGGGATATATATAGGTAATGTTATTCGATCTTAGATGTGGGAGCTAGAATTATTAATGCAAAGCCTTTTACATTGTCATTATCACTGAACTTGGACAAGAAATTGTTGCTGCTCAACAATCTGTGGGAGATACTGAAGCCTTTTTCGAACTTCTTCTCATGGCAATAACTATCAATCTTCCAAGAAGTGAGTTCTCCTCTTCTTTGTCATGTTGTCATTATTAGAGGACCTTCCTTAAAAACCTTGAAACTTTGTCTGAATTCTTATTGGCCAATAAACAAATGCACTTGACTCTTTTGTGTTGCCTAGCAACACAACCCAGTCCCTGGTTTTTATATATGAAAAACCAGAATGCTGCCAATCTTGAGACTTACAGGGTGCAGTGTGAAATAGATGCAGCCACAATGCATTTCTAATTACAAATCCGGCCAGTGTTAACGTTCAGAATGGGCGGAAAGAGCAGGCAGTGGTCAGCATTACCAAGACACCTACTTTTGCCCCCAGTGTATAAAAATGTAAAAATGTGTTCAATGGCCACATTTATTAAAGATGCTGTTTTTTTATGAGATATGTGGACTTGAAATAAAATAAACCTAATTTTTCTGTGATAAGTCCAAGCAAATGACCTTTGCCATTAAGTCAGGCTTGGCATAGCAACGATGTGGTCAGATTTTGTCGGGTAAGTCATGCAAGGTACCCTGGTAACAAGAACAAAGGTAAGCGATGTGTTGGGGGGTATTTTTTCTAATTCATTTGTGAACCATCAAACCACTGTATATGTTACAATTCCTCACATCTAGATGTTCCTTTTCCTCAGCCTTTCCCTTAGTGGTAACTGCATATTGAAAATATACATGATGTACTTTACTTATAATAATTTCCTGACTGTAACTATTATATTTTTGTAATTAAATAAGACCTCAGACAACCAGATGTGCAGCACAGCAACAGGCAGGTATCATGTCTCCTTGGGGTGATAGCCCGCCTCTCAGTCTTCTTGGGAGTGCGATATAATTTGCTCACTTATCATTATTAGGAAAAGCTACGAAAAGCTCAAACTCATATGTGTATCTACTGACCTGCCTGTGTAAAGATATATAGGGGGAAAACATTAAGAACGATATCAATGTGAGACTCATTCCAAAACGATCTATGAATCTAAGTGGTACATTTTTTTTACTATAAAATGTGACTATCGATAATGTTAGATTCTTGAGATCCCTTTGACACTTTTAAGTATTTTTTGTTGCTCATGGCTTGTCCAGGTGGTTGCAGCACTGTTCCTGAAATTTTGAGCACAGTGGCCTCTCAGGTCTAATTGAAGTGACTCGAGCAGTGCATGGAGCTCATAGTGGCCTTAAGAGCCTCCTCATTGATCCGAGATTTTTAGTCTGCCCCCTGAATGTTTGATCAATAAAACTTTAAGATGACACGTTGGCATGCCATAGATGTCTGATAATGAGAGCAGGATTTTTTTATGTGTGATCTCCTCTGGCAATAAATGCTCAGCTCTGCGGTATTAGAGAGAAACATGCAGAAATACACATAAAAGGTATCCATTTTATTTTTTATTTTACAACAAATAACATCATCAACTAAAATACAGACTGACTCATGATAGTTAAAAATATTGAAGAACAGTGTTCAGTACTCCTGGAAAGGTGTTAAACCTGGACAGTGATGGAAAACAACAGTACTAACCTTTTTGAGTCGCTTTTACACAAGGCACTTTATGACATAATTACAGTATTTCCCTGAACAGCTTTTACAGCGCAATTCAGCACCATGCCTAAATTATGCTTTTGATTGCAATTTTGCTAGTAATTAACATTGCTGAACACTCATTTACACAGGGACTGAATCAGAACATCATAAGTGGCTTTTTAAAGGGCAAGTTTCATATTGTTGCCTCTGAATAAACAGGAAACCTGGTCATTAACGCCAGCATCGTTGAGCCGTGCAGCTTAAAGCTGGTGGGTACTGCAGGGCACTGCTTGTGCTGAGAGGTAGACTGGGACTTGTTGTTCTTTGATCAGCGTCACAACAAAATCACTAGTCTTCCACTCAGCACAACCAATACTTTCCCCTCATCTCCGGTCGCTTCCACATCCTGTGCTTCGATGTGAGATAAAAGAAAGAAGAAACAGGGTTGTAAAATTTAAGTCTGGATCTTCCCTCCTTCGTGCCACATCACAACACAATGTATCGATTGTACACCAGTGCCAATGAGAACTTCGGGATTATAGATGACTGCTGAAGGGAAGGAACTGGTGTGTTGATAGGCTGTGAACTCTTGTTGGGGATGGAAACAGCACATGCAATCTCCATCTCTCTGTTTCCATCAACCCATTTTTTCTCTGAAGCCTGTTGACATTCCATCCTTCCTTTGTTGTTGTAATGCCAACCTTTCAGCTCCCCTCAAAAGAGGGAGACAGGAGGGGTGGTGGGCTGGTTTTAGGGGGGGGGGACACAGAGAATCAGACACAGAGGATCACAGCACAACACTTACGATATACGCCGCTTGACATGTGCAGTGAACAGAAACCTAAAACTGGGTACAATTGGAAAAATCACGCGGGAATTGAAAAGTGAACCATTAGCTCATCAGGCCAATTGTTTTCCATCTGTTGAATCACATTTGAACAAGAACAGAGGGGAAAGGAGAAAAAAAGACATACAGATTGTCCTGCATCCCCAGTATGTGTTTGAGCTGGTAGCTATGCAACAAGACTGGGAGTCAGTGGAAGAAGGGGGATGGTAAGAGGGGAACAGTTTAGTGAGGGGAAGGAAGCAGAGAGGGGGTGTAGGGGGGTGGTGGATATCTTTGAGTGCCAACTAGAGAAAAGACCTTATTTATACCAAGAGGAGACCCAGGAAGACACGATCAATAATTATTCACTAATCATCGTGTGGATTTAAAAGCAAATTCATCTACTTCCTTCTGGTGTCTGACATTAAAAGCATATTCAAGCTAATAATTGTCCACGTAGTGTCCACTCAACTGAACGTGGAACATAAAGCTGTGCTTATATTCAACAGATGCGTCTGCAGGATCAATTATAAGCTACAAATCAACCTGTTGTTTCCTCCATCTCGCAGCTAAACGGAAATGATTAGCCTTCGACGTGGGAGCTGTCCAGTGGCTCGGTGCTGAATGACGCCCTACTCTCTCTCTCTCTCTTTCTGTCTCTCCTCTCTTTCTCTTCTTTTCTTTTCTTTCTTTCGTTCTTTTTTTATTCTAAAGGTCCATTTCCTTCTAAGCGTCTCGGCAAAATTTAAACCGAGATAAAAAAAGAACAAAAGAAGAGAAAAAGAAAAAAAACACGCCACCTGTTGCTGCACCGAAGTTTTCTCATAGGAGGCTATAAAGCCAAAAGACCTCTCACACGAAGTGTAGAAGTCTACCGGGGTCAGTTAGCTTTTCTCTCCCTCAAATCACTGCTACACGACGACATGTTAAACATTTCCCCCCTCAGGCGAGGCAGGAAGAGGGAGGAAAGGAAAGGGATGGCATTTCTTTTCCTCTTGGACCGTTCGGGATTACGCGTTGACGGATTCGCTGCTCAACATTTTGCTATTACATCCTAAAATACAAAAGGGGAAGACAAAAAAAGGGTGGGAAATGTGAGACAGGTCCTCTGAAGCAAAAACAGTATTAACCGTCCTACAAACAAGCCAACCCCCCCAACCCCCCCTCCATGCCCGACATCCGCCTCAGAATATCACCCAGGATTCTGGGTGAGAGTGATGTACTCACCGTTCATCGACGGACACACAACAGGTGATGCAGCTCGGGCTGGATCTGCACGAGTAGCTGAGGTTTTCAACCTCTTTCAATCTTTGGGGGCTTTTTTTTTTCGATAGAAAAAAAAACGAGATCTCGGTCTGAGCCCCGTGCGCCCTCCCCATCACAGCTCCACGTAACGGTTATCGTGATGTTACTGGGTAGGCTGGAGGAAGATGGATCTGTGTGTGTTTATATACGTCTGCTGCCCGGGGGAGACAAGGAGGGGGGGGGGCGGGGCGATGTGGAGTGACGACCGCGCGAGAGGACCAATTGATGTGGAATTATTTATTTGATTTTTCAGACCTTGTTAAGGGTGCGGCCCGAACCAGGAGCCAAATTACATTATATGAAGGTTAAAGAATCATATGAATAAAACATATGCAGGGATGAGGATATGTGTTATTACTTTGCTGTATTCTTTTTTTTTTTTTTTAGGAAAAAGATATGCGCTCTAATCTAAGACAATGTTACATACATAAGTGATTTTCTGACAGGCTGTGTTTTAAGCTGAAACAGAAGGAAAAGAAAAAAGACGCTGAAATGGAATCATGCAGATCCTGCAAAAGTGAAGAGAACATCAGTAGTGCGCCTGTGTTTGGTTTTGTTTAACGTTAACTAGATTCAAATCCAATTGTTACATTAATATCAGACATCATATTGATGTTCAGTATGATAAAGACTAAAATATTATGACCCTAGATGTTGGGGAAGCTGCATGGATATAGGGACACCATTAATTGATTTGGGAAACAATAGGGATAAATACATTTTCAAGCAGATAGGGGATTTCCTTTGGCTGACGTAAAAACAAAAGAGGGGACTAGTCTGACATACAACATGAATAGTAAAGAAATATCTCTTGTAAATGTTAGTGCTTTCCTCTCCCTCAAAGAACAGAGGCAGTTCGGCTGAGCGAGAGATGTTTTGAGCCTTGTGTCTATTTCAGAGGGTAAAACCTGTGTTCACAACCTGAAGTCATCCATCAACTAGAACAAGGTTTTAAAATCTAGGTCAAAAGCACTCCCTTTATATATAGCATGTCAGAATACAACAACAACCCACCTCAAGGTACTGTTTTTTCTAATTTTAGAACACTGGCTTCCTTCAGTAATTTCTGCATTGCATCTGTTCTAAAATGGCTTTTTAATCTAATTGTATTCTTAGTGTTGTTTTAAATCTTCTTAACAGCTTTTAGGTCTGGTCATTGGAGCGCAAATGTGAATTGAATTAGCTTTGGTTATACATTGAATAGTATTGAATTTAGATTTTAGATTGTTATGCAACTGAGAAACCTTGCCACAATAAACAGTGGCATAATTTATACTATTTTACCTGCAAGTCACACAACTAATTGGACCAGAGGGATAACTGAAAAAGCCATTTTAAAAAATTGAAGAGGACACATGATACATCTTGGTGTTTTTAATTTCCATCTGTCTGAAACACAGGTTTTTAGTGGGTGCAAAAGACATGCTGAGTCACAACCCCCCCCCCCGTTCACCCCAAAGGAAGTGTTAAACAACTACAAATGTTGACAAGACACTACCAGAAATTCTATTACTGTGTCGACCAAGCCAAGATTAAAATTTCGTTTTACATGCAATTGAGTTTTAATAAAGTTTATTCAAATCGAAGCTCTGAAAACATGTTTACAACATTCAGATCATAAGACTGGGGTTAAATCAATCAGCCTGTTCCTACATATATACACTCATCCACACTGTGTAGATCTTAGCCGCTCTACACATTCCCTTCCAAGGCTTTAACTCAGTAATAACAAAAGACACCAAACCAAAGAAGAAGAAGCCTGTGACAACACAGAGCAATCACTAGGGTCATTTTCTTTCTTTCTTTCTTTCTTTTTTTTTTAGAAGCAGTAAAGAATAAAGCACTTAAGGTCCTTTTTTATATATAATATAGAATATATGTTATAAATACATGATATATTCAGGGACCTGAACTTTGTACTAGCTACAGAAAATACGAAATCTTAGATTAACCATTGTCACAATGAGAGTCATATTCTGATCAAATCATTTACAGAAGATTCAGAAGGATAATTGAGTAAATGGATAGTGAAAGCCGAAGCTTTTTCACTTCCTTCAGTTTACATTCTGACCTTGGACTGTGCAGAATTGTGAAGAAAAGCCTTAAACTTGGAAAGTATTCATCCAAAGTATTTCTTTACTGTGTCTGCAAAAACACAGGCTGAAAGACAGGCTGTGCAGTAGTGCTGTGGTTTGCACCACATATCAGAGCAAAAAGGAGTCTTTTGTCAGTCTATGCTAGTTTAATTAGTAATTTTAAAACCTAGGTGTTAGTGTCCTTGGTTTTGTCTCTGTGTGGGAACCTGTGACGGCCTAAGGATCTTCACTAGGTGTACCCCTGTTTAATTTAAAAGCAGCCAGCAGGTATTGGAGATGGATGGATGGGCAAAAGGTGACGAAAGATGCTGCAGAATGAAAAAAAAAGGTCTCAAGTGAAAATTCCAGGAGACCATAAAAATTACACAAGGAAATGATCAATTTGAACATAAGGATATCGGTCTATGGAAGGATTGAGTTATATCCCTCGATGGTTCTAATTCAATGCTGCTGTAATTGTAAGTAAGCCTCAGAGTAGGCTATTATGAAGCTCTGTCATCTATCATACACTTGGGGGCCATTACCATATACACTGTTACAAGAAAATGAAAAAATATTACTATCCTACCAGACTTTCAAACTTTTTCCAGCTGATGACTAGTCATATAAGCCTCATCTCATAGCTATTTAAATTATGTCACTTTAACTATGTCAAGGGACAAATGAGCCACAGTGCTTTTCTCAGATATCTGTACCCTGCAGTGATGTCATAAAGTTTATTGTTGCTAAACCAGTGCTCTTGTTAAACCTGTCTGCTTCAAGTTTTTTAATCATAACCAGTCCATGTTATCAATCATTATTGCTCAGCTTGATGACTGCCCAGCTTTTGAATTCCACTCAGAGATCCATCTAACTCCTCGTTTTCTCTCTTCGCCTGTAATTTGTCAACTTCTTACAGTTTTCACTACGTGGAAAATCCCCCATCCCATCCCCAGTTTATGAATGCAAAGGTGCCGCCGGGGCATAAGACTCCTGTCTATTTGTAAATAAGGCTTTTTCTCTGTGTTCCGTTCCCGCTGACAAAATGTACGAAAAGAAACCTGGCTGCAGCAGGAAATAGTTATCACAAAAGCTTTGTTCCTTTAGTATCTCAAGAGTCGGGCTTAGGGCAGGAACCCGGGGTAGAGCCCCGTCACTGTGTTGTGAGTCTTCAGTTGTGTGATGCACATCGCACCCCGTGTCTCTTGATGGAAACATCAGGAGGTAGGATTATGCAAATGAGCCATCTCCCCCTGTTTTGCCCACTGCTTTCAGAGCTTAATGCTAATATCTCTCCACCAGGAGTTGCAGATGAGCTGGAAGTCTGTGCTGAAAGTCTCCCATTCAGGTGATTTATCTGATCACTATAATGGACCAGGCATGTTATTTTGATGACATTACAATGGGTCCAAAGGGAAGAAGAGATCTGGCTCTTTTGTTGACAGAAGCTGAGTCACCAGAGCCTTCGGAACCTGATAAAAACCAATTCAAAGAAAAGACTGTTAATTTAGGAAATAGAAGTGATTTTTCTTCTTTTTTCATGTTTCTTTTCAAATTCTGCTTTTGACAGTCAATGTCCAGCATTTTAGCGAACTGTTTGTGATTTCTATATTAAAACCAAACCAAAAAGGAACACTATTATTCATCCATTACCATGTTTGCTTTTGGATCTTTCAGCTATTTTGATTAAATCCACTTGCTAAATCCTTGTGTAAGAGTGAGTCAGGATAAGCTACAGGCCACAGACGGAGGTGTTGGGGCTTTGGGAGGCTGAATCCCTGCTAACATATTGAAGGATTTTTACAGCTGTTGGAACCTGTGGTCATGACAAATGTGGTGGTAAGCGCAGCAGATTTAAACCGATATGTCATAGAGAAGATGTATGTTCATCATTCCTGTTAGCCTCTTAGAAAGACAATAGAGAGATTACATTCAAGATTACCTTCAGTGAGAATGTAATATGAAACTCACCTTCTAGCTAGTAAAGTTATAGTCGGTTGAAAGGGTGTGATCACAGCAGTGCAGCACCGGTTTACAAATTCTGTTCAAATGATGGCTCCCTCTGGTGTTCACTTCTGAGTTTCTTAGTCTGAAAAACTATGGTTAAGCCAGGACTTTTCCTCATGTCGAAAGATCGGTGGGTATTTGTGTTCGACTTTATGGAAAAAGGGAGAAAAAACTCAGCTAAATACTCATATGAAGGTTATGTTAGCCCTGTGATGGATTGGTGACCCAGACGATCTTTGCCTGGTGGCAGAAGTCCCCAGAGGTCCAGGTATGGATCAGGTTTGTATAGAATATTAATGGATGGTTAAGAAGGATTAATTTATTCCAAATCATAAAAACACTTGTGCCCCTACAGATGGAATCTTACTGACTTATCAATTAAAAGTCTGAACAGATATCATATTTTTCAGTCTGCACGTTTCTCTGGTGCAAAATTGATAATTTCATCATAGCAAGTGTGACGGTGTGAAGTGTAGGAACATGCAAATTTAGAGACAAATGTGTATTCCTCCAACTCTGAAAATAGTCCCCTCCCTCCCCATAGAACCATTCAGTCATTGGCTAATTTTGTTTAAGAAACACCCCAGATGTAGAAAAATTTGATAGAATTTTGGGTCTCTTGTCAAATGTTAAGTTGACTTAACATTTTATGAAACGAGTTCTGGCTATGTTGAACATTAGTTAATAAATAACACTAACTCATTTTACGAGATATGGTCATTTAATTTTGGATGCTGTCTCAGTACATAGTTTCCTTTGAAACAACCAAACAAAAGTTGGCAGCATTGTTTCTATAGTGGCATTAAAGAAACGTCAAGACTAGCCCTCTGCCTCTCATTCAATTAACAAACAAGATGTTTTCTATATGGGAAACTTTTAAACGAAAAAATAAATAGCATTTCTTTAGAGATAACAAAATTAAGTGAGGCATCCAAACTAAAATTAAAAGGGGGAAACTTTCACAAGATGGTCTGAAAAATATTCTTTTGTAATTGACAAATACAGAACAGAGGCAGCATGACTGCACATAACAGAAATAATCCAAAGAAGCAAGTTTTCTACATACAGCTTTTAAATACACTGATGAGGGCGAGCAACTCTGGTTTATTTTTTCATCCCTAATTTTCCAATTAAGAATAAATGAAAAAGAGAAAAATGGTCAACTTCTTAAATCCCATTTAAATGACAGATCCTCACATGAATTAGTTTAGCAATTTATCATTCTGGTGTGCTGTTCCCATTTTCCTTGAGAGATGATGAAACGATAGAAGAGCATTCATGAATCCAAAATGAATTCAATGTGAGATTTAAATAAGGAGATCAGGTCTTTTTCATGGAATCTTTGTTGACCATTGACAGTCCGTAACGTACAACAGGTTTGTGTCATCTGTTCTCTCTGCCCTTGAAACATTATTTTTCCTTTAGTAAAACTGAAAAAAAGTCTCATTTTTAGTCCAGTGATAAGTCTGGCATCTGCAGTCATCGACGAGAACAAACATCAATCAGCCTTTAAACAAACACACAGAAGATTAATGTAAAAAAGAAAAAAAAACATTTAAAAAATAAATAGACACTCATAATGATAAACTTAATATTTGGCAAGTATACACAATGTCAAATTGTAAACGAAACAATCAAACAAACAGTCCTGAAACTCTCCCAAACACTGATGGCAGGTCTGTTGGAGGAGGCAGTGTCTCCGTCAGTCAGAAGGAAAAGGATTCCGCTGTGAGCTGAATCTCCTGGGCCCGCCGGTCAAACCGTGCACGTCTCTGCTTCCCCTCCCACACTCGGCTACAACTTGGCTAAACAAACTAACAGCAGTCCAGAGGGCTCTTTGAATACGGTCACTGGTGAATTTCCAAAGAGGCCCAGGGATACCAGCAGAGACCAATTCCGTTCCCTTCTTCATTCCCTCAAAATTCGGCTACCGGATCCTGGTAAACAGGTTCAACACCGAGACCGACTCCTGAAGGGAATGGGACAAGGATTGCAAATACTTTTTGTTGACAGATCATATGACATAGAAAAATTGTGCTATCAATGAAGTGGAACATTAAGAACAGTTATTACCTTAGTAGATCTCATTTTACTGAAGACGTTCCAGAACCGAAGTGTTTCATCCCCAGCTCCTGTCACTATGGCCTCTCCATCGGGTGACATGGCCTGTACAAAACTCATTATCACACACCAGCTACATGCCATTGCAGTTTGTGATCAGAATAATCAGGAGCAGGCAGGACAGCCATATCATGATTCTTGTTATTTTCCATTTAGTTTTTTTTTATTTTTTACTCTAGCTTAATTACCAGAAGTTTCTTTCAGATGTTTGGGAAAAACAAAGGAAATATAATAAAGAACCATATCTGTTTAAATAAAAAGTTGCCAGTGATGCTTCCAATTTGTTTCAGCTTTAATAAAGGATTTAAAGTATTCACTGACCAGGTAGAGTACTCTGTAGGAATGTCCGGTGAGTTTGGCCACTTGAGTTAAAGATGGATACTTCCACACCAGGATCTGGTTCTGGGAATAACCGTGTGTGCTGACCTGCATAAAACAAGGAGTGTGTCATGTGGAGTTTCCTCACCAAACCTGAAGCAGTCCTGATTGTGTGGAATGTTCCCAATGGTAACGCCATACCAACATAGACAAAGGCCTGTTTAGGCTCGCAAAGTTCAGATACTGAAGGTTAGAGCACATCTCCGTTCATTCAAAAGTTAAATGCTGCACATCGTATTCAACAAACTAAAGCTGCTACTGATTTGTTGTGTTTTACAACAAATCCCAATAACAAACAAATCTAACAGCAGCCCCAGCTCCCGATTTGAGAAAAAAACCACAAGGGTTCCGTTCCATATCACTTCCAGGTTTATTGAAACATTTAGGGGGACTCACCAGCTCATTTGTGTGCTTGGACCAGGCCAGGTTGCAGACCTGAGAGCCCGTGTCTGTGCACTGCAGGGGCTGGCCCGTCAGAGTGTTCCAGAATCGGATGCAGCGGTCGGCCGTGCCGCCCCCGGAGGCCAGAAGGCCGTGCTGGTGAGGTGACCACGCGATGGCCTTCACCGCCGCCAAGTGCTCCGTGTACTGCTGCACGGGCAGGACGCTGGAGTGGTTCCACACAAGCAGCTGCAGCCAGCGGGGGGAGAGGATGAGGGGGGGGCAGAAATGTACAGAAGTGCAGCTGCCAGAGCGACTGAGGACACTCCGTCTTCATACCTTGTTATCGTTTCCACCTGAGGCCAGCAGCTGGTGGTCCGTGCTCCACTTGAGCCCACATACTTCCTGCCTGTGCCCTTGGAGACGGCGCTCGGACTGAAGTGGCGGGGCTCTGATGTCCCGCTGTAGGATCACGCGGTCGCGGCTCCCAGACGACAACTGGTCTGCATTCCACGCCAAGGCACCTGGCGGCAGAGAATTAAAGGAAGATTGAAGAGGGGACAATTTGCCGACCGGAAAAAAAAGAAAATGAAAAAAAAACTGCTCTGTGGTTTTTATAATTTACTCCTGCTATTGTCTCCTTCCCCCACATCTCCATCCACCAATCGACTCACCCACTCTGGCTGTGTGTCCTTCTAGGACAGAGAGCTTCTTTCCTGCTGCTGCATCCCAGATCTGAACGTAGCCTTTGTGTGTACCCACCGCTACCAGGTTGCCCTGAAAATAGGCAGCATATTTAGCACAGTGACATATGAAAGAGCTGTCACAAGGATTAAACCAGGATATAAAAGAAAAGCAACTCTACTGAAACTGACAAACGTTTATAAAGATGACAGGAGGTAAGAGACCAACCCACCCTCTCTGACCAGCCCACCGATGTCACAGAGTCTCCCTCCACAGAAAGGTCACAAAGACGTGTCACCTTTTAGGACGGAGAGAAAAAAATAAAGGAGATGGATTACTGAAAAAGATCATTTATAAAATAATTAAATCAACCAGATTAAACACTTAAGGCCCTTTGATTGCGACATATTGATAATACACATGCAGAGACACATTTCACTATCATAAGCACTGTAACAGACCTTAGGCACACACACACACACACACACCTGGCTGGTACAGGCGCTCCACAGGTATACACAGGTACCCAGTCCAACGCTGAGCACATTCAGAGAGGACCAGTCCACCAGGTTGAGGTAGAAGTCATCTTGAAGCTCTGGAGCATCCAGAACTTTGAAGGGAATTTTGGATATCTTGCGGGTGGGTTTTCTTGGTGACCGGAGGAGTTTCTGGCTGCAATACACAACACAATGAGCTCACTAAACAGAATGCTTTAAGAAATATCATTGGGCCAGTATCAGGGAAAATATGTTACCTGTTGCTACTGACAGGTGATAAAGAATATGGCGAGACTGTGTTTCCATCCTCCTCTGGAAGAGCCCTTTTAGGACTTACAGAATACTAATAAAAACAAATTTAAAAACATGCATAGGATGAGAACATAATAAAATGAACTGATTAAATAACTGAGATTCGCCATGTGTTATACACTAAAAAGGCTCCTCTTTGTAGGAGTCGAAGGCAGCAAACGGCGATCCTCTGACTGGGGGTCCTGGACTTTCTCGATCCCTGCTCCCAGCAGCTCGTTCTTCAGAAGAGCCGAGTAAGCCAGACCGTCCGCTGCGGGTGGAGCGACAGACATGGGGGAAATCAAACTTTGCTGTTGAAATAATTAAGTTCAAATGTTTAACCTTCACTGCATTTTTTCCTCTCCAAGGATGGAGGGATCTTTTCACATAGATTTGCTTAGTCCTTATCCTCTGTTTCTACGAGCCTCCCAACGCTTAGTACACAAGAGAAGGTCAAATGATTAAAACTGAGAGGAGTTGAGTGACAGACCAGAATCATCAAAGGCTACAACAGAAATCAGAATCACCTTTAAGGGCTGAAAACCTTCTAAAACATTTAACTGAAAATATAATTAATTAAATGAAATTAAAGAAAAAATCTAATGGTATGACAATGCCATAAAGAGCTTTCGGTATTCTTTAGATTCACATTAGGGGAGTTTATACTTCATGGCTTTGCAACTGTGGGGAGGGGGGAATGTATCCATTACAAGTTGTGCTGATTTACCTGAACTGTGATTTGAATTCAGCTATCTCTGCCCAATTTAAATTTGGCAGCAACAGAAAATGCCCTTTACACCGAATGACATCTAGCAAAGGCCAGATTAATTAAAGAACAGTTTGTCTGAAATCTGAGCACAAAAAAAGGAGTAATTTGTCCTCAGGGTGCTCCAATCAATCTTCCACCAACTGTTCCTTAATCTATCTAAACAGAAAAGTGGATCAGATTTTCCTTAAAGAGTAGGAGAAGAGTGCTGAACAGAGGAAAGGAGAAGGCCAGTGCTTCTTTATCATTTTGTTCTACAGATGCTTCATACCAAGGTCAAATCAGCTAAAAAAGTACCAGAAAAACAGGTTTCTCTAATCTCCAAACGTGCTTGTCTGTGACGCCACAGATGGAAGTCGTGATGCTCAGAGCAGCTATCAGCTGCTGTACAGTGGCAGAGGAAAAGACTGCAGAGTTACGGCCAGAATAAGCCCTTTGGAGCTGAGGAAGAAATGGTTAAGAGAAAAGTTAATGATTACCTTTGTTGTTGTCAGTGGTGCCGTCTTTGGTTTTTCTGTTCTGATTGTGAGACTTTTCAATTTCCTGAGTCAGAAAATCAAAGCAGTGAATGAACCAAATCTGCACATGAAACGAGTGAAAGTCTTTACGGTCAGAAAAGGATGAAAAATAGGAAGGGAATAAAATATGTTTGCTTCCAGGTCATGATTTAACGCTTTGGTCTTGAGAGAATTGTGCTTTTGGTAGGACAGAGGGTAAAGTCCTGGGCAGATCACAGCAGACTCACATTAATGCGGTGGAAGTTGACACTCCAGTTGGCTCCAGCTCGGGAGGGAATGAAGCGATCACCATGCTTGCTAGGGGAGGACAGAGGGGAGCTGGTGGGTGTCAGAGATCGCACTGCACCAACAGCTTTCTAGATGAGGGAAAAGAGGAGAGCATTTTCTGAATGGAAGCCAAACACAAACAGGCCTTGTTCTGTGAACTGAAATCTTATTAACAAAACAGGAGGATAATTTATGTGGCAGATGGTGCATTCATTTGAGGTGTTAACAACAGGAGGCAGCATTCACTAAAGCCATTTCTTTGGCCAGTAAGGTCTTGTTTCGCTCAGCACTTGTGACACTGTCAAATAACTGGTCCATTAAACCCTGTTCTTTTCCAACACATGGAGTCTAACAATTTATCTGCTATCTCGAGAGCTTTTCTAGTAAACAGTCATAGGCATGTTAGGATTCTAGAAACAAGCTAATCACTGAAATCATTTTTGCCTCAAGGTTTTTGTTTACTTAGAATCACAACCAAAGGAAATCATGAGAAAACTGCAATGGTTATTATCCCAATAATAAACACTCTAGAAAGATTTGGAGGGCTGAATGGCCCAAGTCTCAGGGGTGCAGCACATTTTGCTCTGAACAACACTGGTTCTGCACAGATGGTAGTCATCTACTGACTACCCCTGATCAGAGCCCTGACCAAGCCCAGCCACAGCCAGCTCTCCCTGTCATATTCTTGCTAATAGGATCCATCTTCTCCACTGAACTACGAACTGATTTAGTCTTTGGACTGAAAGGACATCATTTGGAATTTATACTCAGGATTTCATGATGTTTTCTTACAACACTTTATTTTGGAGCAGCAGCTGGTCACTTTTTTTTTTTCATGCTTTCCTTATCACACCACTGGTTAGTCTCATTGATTCCTTTTTTTCTTCTCCCCTTTTGATTTCCTTCTCTCTTAAAACTAATTAATAATAATAATATATTATCATGCTTCAAACAATGATGAGTACACTTGCTCTGTGGGCTTCTTACTTTGCTGATTGCTGTGCCTCTGAACACATAAAAAAGACACAAAAACAACTATATACATTTATATACATGAGACCAGGAGGTCTTCTCACCAGATGCCCAAACCACCTCAACTGACTCCCTTCGATGCAAAAGCATCTCCCCGAATGGCCTCTCTATGTCTCTACCTCTACAGAAAACCAATTTAAGCCCTATTTAACCCAGACCGTATTCTTTCAGTCACTACCCACAGCTAGTGAGGGTTAAGAGGGCCTTAAGATTTGCCTTATGGCTCAAATCCCTTTTCACCTCAATGGACAGGACTCTCATTAGTGAGGACCCAATCCATATGTCCATCTCCACCTCCAGCTTCATGAAGACAAATACCAAAACACTTACAACACCCCAGCCAAGATGGAGCATATTTATTTTTTCAACAAAAACAACATATTGCTTGGTTATTTACTTACAATTGGGCTTGCATTCTCATTTTGAATATTAATTTGTCTGAGTAGCCTGCACTCATAGTCCTGATCCATAATGCCTGCAGACAGGTTAGTCAAAGAAAGAAATACAGAACAGTCAAATAATTCAACAGCAAAATAACAAGTTATCTATTCAGCTAAGTCACAGGATCATGTCATTCACATTTTTAGCTGGATCTTGTTAAAAGGAATATACATGAATATATATATACATATGTAAACACACATATGTTTCGAGATATTTATAGCTAAACATAGGTATACATACACACATCTGACAGTCCTTAAACCGATATCGCCCTCGAGAGATAAACTGAAGCAACTAAGCAATAACCCAATAGAACAAACAATTAGGTATTCCGAAAATAAGTTATCAACACACGACAGTTATTACGCTATTTCCTATCCAAATTGTAACGTATGACTGGCCTGTAAATAAATCTAGTTCGGTTACAGCTGGGGGCAGTCTAAAATGCAAAATAGCAGAGCAATGGTGTCTGAATGGGCTCTCGAGGAAAGGCTTTACAATTATCAAAGCTGCAGATTTTTTTTTTTAGCTGTGATGAAATAAACAAACAAAAATCTGAAGAATCCAGCTACCCAAGATATGCGGCTCTACAAATGCTAACGCTAACTCAGCTGGCTATAAGTAAGTTATGCTAGCTATCCGGCTAATGCTTTGTCAACATTGTTTGTTAGTAATCGAACCCTGTGTTAACACCTACCTTTTCCCAATAGCAATTTCCCCTTTACTCGTTGTTATGCTTTTTTATTCAGTTGTGTTACGCCCAACTGAAATTTCTTAGCGTATGGTTTTTATGGCTGAAGACCAAAATTGCAAAATACAAATGTACTGCAATACCGAGCATTCAATTTGTTATCGCAAGGCATCACGGGAAGAATGTGTCGTCACTGATTTTGAATCCCACATTTTTGCGTTGCTAAGGAAACGTGTCAAATAGGCCAACACATCGCCTCTTCTCTCCTCGGCTGGCCAAAGCCAGATAATGTGTAATATTCATTTACATATTTGTCACGTTCTTATGGTTTCATCTATCTTAAGAATATACACCCAAATAAAATGTGCGTTTCCCAACTATTGTACTTCTGAATAAGTAAAAAAACTAACTTAAACTCAAGAGATATGAAAATGTACATTTATGCCATCATTCAAAAATAATAACACATAAGTAATCCATTCCTGTAAAATTCCCACTTCTCTTTACCACATAATTCAGATCCATTCAAGCTTGATTAACATATTTTGCAATCATTTCACCAAATCTACTAGTTTGACATAGACTACAACTCAAGTTATCGGGGACAGGAGTGTTTAATGCTGCACATACAGTTTCTCAATTAGCAATGGTGTCCATTGACAAAAAAGACAAAAAAAAAGGACGGCATCGTTTTAACAGAATATTTCAAATGCTTTATTGGTATAAAAAAAAGAGATGCCAGTGAAATAACAATGCTGTAAATAAAGACAGACTAAAGACATTTCATGTGCAACACTTTTTAGAAACAGTCACATTCAATTACATGTTCCACATCTCTTAATAGAAATATTTAACCAATTTGTAAGGTACAGCAAAAATTTGTTTATGAGAAAAATGTAAGGGAGCTAAATTTAGTCTCGCTATTTGTTGAAACTTTGCAAATGGGGGTGTAACACCTATGGAATCTCATCAAAAGTCAGGTCCAACAGCTTACCAAAAAGAGTTTGATTCACAGTGAAACAAAAAACTAAGTTAGGTTCAAGTTAATTAATGACATTTTAATTATTAACTAAATAAACCCTTGTTATACACCCAGTTATATGTGCAAAAGGATCATTTTTACAACTAAATTGCCTAAAGGGGCAAACAAGATGAATACATACATCTACATACAGCTAAAAAAATAGAATTTACATAAATGCGGAGCAAAATATGTGGCTCAGCTCAGTAGGTCTAAGGACTATTGCATCACGTGCAGATGTACTGACAGCATTTGAAGCCCTTTCCAAAAGGATACATTTTCTCTAGGTTTTAGTTTTACACCAATCTCAATTTTTGAGACTCTTACTGAAGGTACGTTTACAGACTAAATGCCAAAACTCCAGCTTAGAACAATTACAGCCTTTCAACATCACATTCTCTGCATGTACAGTATATCCAGTGGAAAACACAGAATAGACATGTTTATAAAATCATCAGATAAACTAGGCGTCTCAACATTACACAGTAAATGGCTTGAAAAACCCCATAATCAGAAATAACAGTACAGAGTACAGAGACTTATATGTTTACCTATAATGACTGATCACTAAAACGATGCAATTTTGGTTTAAACCAAGCCTGTCCTAAGAAACATTGTGTCCCTCATTATCTGTCGTCCTAGCAATAGCAAATATGTAGACAAAGCTGGAGTGTAGACAGTGCTGCTGCTGTTTTTCAAAACAGTGGGAAGTGAACGATGAACAATGGAATGGCAGAGTGAAACAACACGAAAATCATTTGAGAATAGATTGCCGGGCTACAGGGATGAGGTATCTCTGGGCGTAAGCTGCAGACCATTGCTGACCTGGAAGCGAGTTTCATCAGATATACCATATTGCTCCAAGGGGTCCTGTAGAGAAAAAAGATGGTGAGGAGAGATGGGAAGGAGTGTACAGAGCTAATTCCTTGCTATTGAAGCAGAATCAAACCTCATATGAAGAAGTCAATCAAAATCACACACACAGAGAAGAACAAATACAAAAACATAGAGCACTTTCTCACTTAACCTCAGTGGTGTCTATTGATACAGAAAAAGTCTGGGTTTTACTTGTTAAGGATTAAGAACTCCACTTTTGTTCTGGAGCTCATGTCTCACAGCGAGTTGGATTTCAGATATCACAAACACTGCGTAATGACATTTTCTATGGCTTCTGTGAAGGCTTTATTAAAGGATTTAGCCAAGAATTGTCTTATGAGGACTGTAAAAACCTGTGGATCATCCCAAACAACCGTGGGATTGTTTGGATTGGACAGTAAACCTAAACTACCTTCCTTTCATTTATCAACTCATATCTTTAATCAGTTTAGATGCCACCACTGAGACAAACATTAACAATAAAACCCACGATGTATACATCTCCATGGCACATTGCTGATGAGAAGAGGCAAAGTCAGCGTGGCATTTAGACAGACATGCTCACCTTCCCAGTGAGCCTGTGGATTTCAGTGCGATAGAATATGAGGTTCCTCCGCATAAACTCATAACTGCAAGAGAAGAAGTAATAAGTAAACCGATATGGGCAAGGCTGATATTCAAGCACACAGAAAAGAGACTGGTTTTACAACCATGCTTGTTTCAGACAGTTTTTTTTTAAGTCTTATAATATGTCCCTAAAGCACAGAACCATGACTTTACTGTCATTATTCCATGAGGAAAACGTCAAAGCTGGTTTTACCAAACACAGCTCAGATCGGTGAGATGACTTTCATGAAAAAAAAACAACCGTGACATTTTGGCTCCTCATTGGGAGCATCAAAGTTTGAATTCAACAGTATTCAAAAGAGAGAGAAGCCACTTTGCTCGTGATCCACATGTAGAGAAATGGTTTATTTGTTTCACCTTAAACACAATTTGAAAAGGCCCATATTTTACTGCCAGCATTCTAACAGAATTTTGTAGCAGAATCAGACTCACCATTTAAAAGTAAATTTCAGGACAAAGTTTAAAATATTCTGAAACAAATAAGATTTATTCATCACCCCACTTCACTTTTTAAATCTTAAAAAGAAAGAAAATAATTATCTTGTCCTTGATAGGGTCTTTCCATACTTTCACTGTCAGACTTATACTAGCTATAGAGCCTTATCATTATAGCACAAGGACAGAAGGCTTTTCGCAAGAAAGATTTTCCTTAAACCAATGATGTTTGGTTGTGTTCGGCAAAGGCTTCACCAAAGGGGTTTCTGGAAGAAACAGCATCTATAAAAACACTCTGTTTAAGAACAGGGATATCCATTCCTCAAGGTCTGGAGTTTGATTTTATACCGCAAATCTCTGAGCCAATGTAAATTCCTACAGAATTCTAAGAATATACTTAATGGATCTTTATAACTATTAATGTACAGAATTAAGCACAGCTGTCTGTTTTCACAATCGAAATCATTGTCCGAACCGGCCACTTTCCTTGTGTATTTGCTGTTCAAACGTTATCTTTTGCTGTATCGAGGGAGACTTGGACAACGGCATTTAGGAACAGTATGCTCGACTGAACATCCACCTGCCTGTCACCGTCTGTTTTACCCGTTCAGATCAACCAACTACGTTTACAGGCGAGAGTCAAACTCATGCTAAGGCCTTAAGGGAAAAAGAGCTGAAAATGACAAAAGCCTCCAACATCCGTCTATGCTATTCTCAAAGTGAGGAAATGCTTTACACTTCTGACACTCGGTAGCAGTAACGCAAACCTCGTTAGCACCCAACACTGTTGGCTGTTAAATCCTACCCCCACCCCCGTCCCACCCGTGCCTGTATAAAACACGCACTGGTTCCAGCCTGCACACCTCTGAGCCTTGGAAAACAGAGTGTTTTCAGTAAAAAAAATCCACCCCCTCATAAGGTAGGAGGAGAAAACGCCTTATAAACAAGAGTCCAATTGGCCATTACACATTAACAACTGACATAGAGCAAGGGCATATGTACCGACGCCATTTCTCCCAGAGGAACAGTGGTGGATGCGAGAAATGGCAGGAAGGTACCAGCTGTGCAGGAGGCTTTGGTGTCAGTTAGACCTGCAGGTTTTAATTTTGGGACCTCTCCCACGCTTGCACAACTAGTCCCGATTCATTAAGACTGAATATGTCAAATGTAACCAAGATGTTAAGCATGTTAAAGCAAATCATTCTGATACGTTTCTATCCGGTGATGGCTCCCCTCATAAAATACCGGTCAAAATTTGGTTCAGACAGATTTGTTTTTTTTATTCGTCAATGACATGTTTTTTAAGCAAATGTAACATTTCGTGTTTGGTGTGAAAAGAGAGAATAACCCTTACCTCGCTTTGATAATGGAGTCAATCCACTTCCCACATTCCTCCTCACTGTCGCATTCAAACAGATACCTCCTCTCCGCTTCATCCAGAAACACTACCAAGATAAACCCACCGCCTTAATTTAGCCGCAGACTCAAACAGGAACCATAGCATAAACTCAAGATACATTTTATTTAGCTGTTCAAGGAAATGTCAATCTTTACTGGGTTGGTGGGAAAACTCGTCAGTAGCAGAGAAAGTGTGAGTTGTGTGTCAATGTGAAAGTGACCCTGTGGACTCTGGGAATCACCTATAGAGAAAGTCTGGCTGTCGTCCCTCTCCACTCGACACTGCTCCAACAGCAAAGCGCCGACTGGCTGCAAAAAAATTACATTAAAAAATATCTTTAAAAAATCTACAAGAAATTATTTCACGTCAAATTGAGAATGTAAAATTTGGATAATTGAATAATGACTAAACCGACCTCCTCCTCATCAGGCCGGAAGTAGAAGAGGAAGTTAACGACAAGTTTCACCAGCCTTCTCTTCACAACTGTGTCACACCAAAAGCAAAAGCGTCAACATTGTTCACATTTAATTCCAGCTGTAGCCAAATGATAACTGAGACGAACATCCTCCATTGGTTTAGTGAATTTTAACATTAACAGCTATCCCAAATACTCTAGACGGAAGTGAGGGTGATAATGTGCATGTTAAAAAAAGGAAAGACGTCTTACCGTCTCCTTTTTTGGGACCTCGCATCCCAAGTTCAGCTGCCATCTCAGAAGGCTGGCGACTCAAAAAGACCAGCTCCTTCTCGTTGAAACGCATCGCGGTCACTGACGCAGAAACATTCAGGACAGACGCAGGGGGCACGGCCGGGCTACGGTTGATCCGTTTTACCGACCGAAAACATCATAGTCACCCCGACAAGGAACAGTGGTAGTTGTGGTAGTTGTTTATGTCATTAGATTCGCGGTCTTGTTATATGGTGTCGTGGAAATTTTGCGGCGCGTGTTTGCTCATTTCTGCAGTCAAACATGAACAGCAACGTCAGAGTTCTTCATGCCGCACACCGGACACACCGCACTTCCCTCTGGTTAGAAGTGACACTCCCATACGTAGAGCAGACTGTCAGGAGACTGCCCACTGATTGTGCCGCTGTACGGTACTACGGGAGGGTCAAACACCACGAGCTGGCATTGTGAGTGAAACTCTTAAGTAAAACACAGCTGTAGTAATTTGATATAAAAAAGTTTACATTATAGAGATAATTATCATCAAATGTTTGGCAGAAAAAGAAAAACGGGATGCTAACACTTCGGCTCCAGTCCAGGAGGTGGCAGTAACACACTTGAAACTGTTTGCGTACCGCTAAAATCCGAGGAACGAACGATTGATGCGCATGTGCAGTGGGCGAGTACTTTTGCGTGAGGCTGTCGTTGTAGGTAAGTGCTCATCCAAAGTAAATTGTTTGTAAACCTTGGTAATGTTGTAGTTAAACTAACCGACACAAAGCAAAAAGATTAATTTTAATTAAGGTTTGACTGTTGAGAATTCTTTTGAAAAAGTCTATTTGTAGCCGCAAAAATCGTGCGATAGCATTAGCATTGTGGCTGTGTTTAGCAGCTAGCTGGACCGTGTGTTAACACGGCTACCTGGATTTTTAATGGGTCGTTGCTTTGATTAAGGAAATCTTATTCCTCACTATGATGTTAATATATATATGTATGTATGTATGTTGACTCATCAATGAATATTGCTTTAGGTTGTTTGCTGTGAGAATTCACATATTCGTTGTGGCCAAATAACTCAAAATGATCAAAGTGGGTTTGCTTAGAGGGGAAGGAGGGCATTTCTATTATGAGTAGATCAACCCTGGCCCACGAAGATTTTATGGTTTTCAAGCGTAAGAGTTCAGTACACACAGATTCTGCAACTGAACACATGCTGCTGTTCACAGTATAATGATATCAGATTGTTTTAACCTGTATTTCTAATGTTGTAAAAACAATTGTATTTATCATTTGAATAGATCTTTAAAAGGACTCTATTTGGAAGCCACTGACGACTTGAGTTAGTCCATCATATTGCAAAGATGGATTTCCAGCATCGTGCTGGAGGGAAGACAGGGAGCGGTGGGGTGGCATCTGCCTCCGAGAGTAACCGAGACAGACGGGAACGGTTACGTCAGCTGGCTCTGGAGACCATCGACATCAACAAAGACCCCTACTTCATGAAGAATCATTTAGGATCATATGAGTGCAAACTTTGTCTGACACTTCACAACAACGAGGTGAGAATTCTGTATTTGAATATTTTACGGTGTTCTTGTTAACGGAACATCTTATTTAAAAAAGAAAACTGACATGTTGAGACTCTCTTCATTACAGGGAAGCTATTTGGCTCACACACAAGGAAAGAAACATCAGACCAACTTGTAAGTCCACCTCCCATTATAATTTGTTTTGGAATAACAATGTACAGAGTTAAGTTTTGTCAAATGCAAATAAAACTTTTCGTAGTCTTTTTAAATGATACAATCCACCCTTAATGTTTATTACATTTGGGGAATGGGTACACTTAAGCATAAGGCCTTTTTAATTTTGTGTTTCAGAGCAAGGAGAGCTGCCAAGGAAGCCAAAGAAGCTCCTGCTCAACCAGCCCCAGCAAAAGTGAAAGTTGAAGTAAAAAAGTTTGTCAAAATTGGTCGACCAGGATACAAAGGTGAGCCAGCTTTGTTGTAAAGTATCACTGCAGATACTACTCCTTTCAGAATTGTTGCAGTTTCTATACTCACGTATATTGTTTGAATGATTTTACGATCAATCTGTTTTTCTGCTTTCCCGACAGTAACAAAACAGAGGGACCCAGAGACCGGTCAGCAATCTTTACTTTTCCAGGTTGGAGTCCTGATAAGAAATCTTTTGAAAACTTAATGATTTAAGTTTGTCTGTAAAATTCTGAGCTTGATTATAGACTATCTGTTCATGATGGTGGAACTGAAAACTTAGGAATCTTAGCAGAGCAGTTTCTGTTCTAAAAAGTCTGTGCCAAGTCTCTTTGGAAATAAATGCCAAACTCCTGTCTATTGTCCCCAGTTAGTTTAAAAGATATGTTCTAGTTTTTCAAATAATGAAAGTATCTACGATTGCTGCAAATGATACAAAGCATCATAAAACTTCTTCCTCTGTGGGTTGACATTGCAGCAACAGTCACTACATGTTTTTCATGTTTTTAATTATTTTTGTCTTTTTGTGGTCAGATTGATTATCCAGAGATTGCTGAAGGAATCGGACCCAGGCATCGCTTCATGTCAGCTTATGAGCAGCGCATCGAGCCCCCTGATCGTCGCTGGCAATACTTGCTGTTTGCTGCTGAACCATATGAAACTATTGCCTTCAAGGTGGGTGGGATTTGCGGCTCTTTATTGACACTTTAATGTTATTGTCCTACTTTAAAATAACACTAAGATTCTTTATCTTTTAGGTCCCCAGCAGGGAAATTGATAAAGCTGAATCCCGCTTCTGGACACATTGGAACAAAGAAACTAAACAGGTACTGACAAGCTGAGGAGCATTAGCCATCAGTAAGCAAAGCTTATCCTTTTTCTCCATCTGGGTTTTAACTTTGTCATTTTTTTCCTGCTCAGTTCTTTTTACAGTTTCACTTCAAAATGGAGAAAGCTATTCCCCAGTCAACTGGTCCAATGCCTCCTTCAGGTTTGAAGCACCCCCCGCCTCTTATGAGTGGAGGACCTCGTTCAGTAAATGATTCTCTGCCCCCTCCCCCACCGGGAGGCATGCCTGTCCCCCCTCTCCCACCTGGGGCTCCAGGTACCCATCAGATGCCCCATCAGATGCCCATGCCTCCTATGCCAATGAGACCACCCCCCCCAGAAGCCCTTATGTCTAATAACTGATTTCTTACCATTTATTAGTTATTCCTTTGTTATAGCCTGCCCTCACTCTCCAGTGTCCACCTGATTTGTAATATTTTAGATATATTTGGGTGAATTTTATTTGTTTGGTAAATCGGGCTGGATGTCAGAAAAACAATACCATGGTTAATCATTTAAAGTTAATTTTTTTTGTTTTTGTTTTTTTTTAATAAATACAGAAGTGAAAGAGAAACCAATCGAATCTTGGTCTATTCATTTACAACAAGCTCATACTGAAACATGCACTGACAGCTCCTGTAGTATTTAAACTTAAGGTTGATGATTTGAATAAAGGTGGAATTAACTGATAGCTGAAGCTCCTGAAGTGGCTTTTGGAAAGCATTAGGACTTTGTATACCCGATATATTAACACCCCGTTAATGTTTAACAGAGCCTGAGTGTGCGTCGTGTATTAAATGTTTTCTAACACAAATAAGTAACCAGCTGATTGAAAATGTAAAACAAAATCAAGACATTTATTTCCACAAATCTTCACCTGACAAAAATCTGTCTTGGAGAGCAAAACTAAGTTGTAATAATGCTACTAATGCAGATACTTTTCTGAGGGTTATCTAGGCAAACTTTTCTGAACAGAGTACTTTGTTTCATATATTTACTTTAGGAAGGAATAAGAAATTTGAAACATATGCCACTATCAATCTTTTTTAGTTTTTTTCTTCTCCTTTTCTCCTGACTTAGGTTTCTTAGGAACCGTCTCTTCATCTTGCTCCTCTTCCTCTTCAGGATTTTCCTTTTTCACCCTTTTTTTCTTGCCTTTGGTTTCTTCTCTGGCTTTTCCGGCTCTCTTGTCCTCTAATTTCACTTGTCTTTGCTTTAGGAGTTTTTTGTCTTGCAGCGGCCTGTTCCTGACTCCACTCGGTGCCCGCGTTGTCACTCCTTTCTTTGATTTCCCTCTTTTCATCTCTTTATCATCATCGTCATCCTCTTCCTCCTCTTCATCATCAAGGTCAGGCAGCCATGAAAGCATGACTTCCCAGATAGATGTCTCTGGCTACCAGTTCAAGAGCCGAAATGGAAAGTGTTCAACTTGTGATTAGACTGTTAAAGTATAAATCTTGAGCTGTAACAAAAGCAATTTACCTCTGGCTGGGGCCCTCGGCGCCGCATGGCTCCAGGGCGTCTCATTGTTAGAGCAGCGTCTTCCTCCTCCTCCTCCGATCCATGGCCGCGAAAGGTTTCTATGGAGGTTTTTTTTCCCCCGTAAAGATCATTCTTTTAAACAGACCCTTCGGTGGCTTTGGTTGTGCCGTTGTCGTACCGTAGATCTTCCATCGTTGCGCCAGTTTACTTACCATGCATCCTCTGAAAGCCCGAGGTGAGCACCAGGATGGTAATGGCCACGAACAGACAGCGGTTGAGAGTGACATTCTCCCATGGTGTTTCTATCTGAGTCAGGTTCTGGATGGAGAAGGCCTTGTGCAAAGATGCTGAGGAGTGGATCAGAAATAAAGTTTGACAATGAGCTTGAATCCTGATGAGGGATTGAGGACATTACTCACTAGTTCTGGCTACGCTTGGCTGTCTGGGGAAGGCCTTGGGGTCTGAATTCGGCTGCTGTGGAACAGGGTTAACCTGAAGGAGAACAAGATGTTGTTCAGAAGCTCTAAATGTTAAAACTTGGACCGTTTTGAAAGTTTGTAGATTTTGGTCTGTGTCAAACCTCTTTAGTTGTCCTTGAATTGTACATTTCTGGAATAAACAAAATATGCATTAAATTTGAAGCATGGACCGTATATACCGTAATCAACACGATAATGACCCGTTGAAGGTCTTAAATAAAAACTATATGGCTCATAAAAGGGAATGTGGCTTATTCTGAGGGAGGTCCGAACACTTTCTGTCACCCTTCTAACGAGGCATTTCAGTCAAAATCAGTTCACTGGAGAGCTGTGGCTCCTATTTTGTGGGTTTCTAATCATAGTCCACTCATCACCGGGAGAGGATCCATTCTTACTGGCAAAGGTTTATTATCACAGTGTTCCATTTGGGCCCGAGTCACATTAAAGTTTCCCATTATGCTTTTGCTCCCAACTAATTACAGGGATGCTATCATGTTACAAAATATACAAGATATTAAAGCATATGAACACAGGCATCACAGATGTGGTGTTTGTGCATCACCACCTGATCTGTGGATGGCTCGAACAGGCCTTTGTGGAGGAGGTTCTGCCCTTGGTGGCCATAACTCCTCCTCAAATGTTTCATAGCTTTCCTCCATTCCTCCCCTGACGAAAAGAGAAAGTGATTGCAGAAATAGCTTAAAAGTAGTCTGCCTTTATAAGATCACATTTTTTGCATGCATGTGCTACATGTCTGTGTAATCAAGGGTGCAGTTCAGCATAAGTATTATTTTATCAAATGGTTTTCCCTCGGCTGCCGTTTATTTGAGAAAAGTTTTGTTACAATGCTGCTTGCTTTCATCTTAAACCTCAAAAGTATTTTTTCCAACTTCCCATCAGCATTCAGTTTGGCTACACAGAATGATTTAAGTAAAAGGTTAACTTCTCCACTTATGAATGACATTGAAATTTTTTGCTGACCTTAACATTTGTAGATGAATGCTGTGAGGCCCTTTTGCCCAACATGACATTTCTAAATAGACATTGAGCTAATGTCCTTGCGGTTCTATAAATAGATGCAGCTATGTCTCCAAAAAGACAAACGGATACACGTTATATTAATACACAAAAAGAAAAGGTCTGATGTTACTGTTAAATGCCATTGAATAACCTGTTTTGTGAAAAGGCCTAACCTTTTCCCCTGATAGAAATTAAGACTTACCTGCCTTGGCATTTGGGCTCCTCTGAGCAGCGTCGGGGAACCTTTGTCACAGAGTCGTTGTTCCTCCACAGAGATGGCGGCCCGGTTACACTATGAGCTGTCTGACAGCCAAGCACAGGTGCAGGAGACTGAAAAAACAAAAAGCTATGAAATGTCAGCGAGAGGCATTGACTGAGGAGGGTTGACATTACCCAGCCTCATACAGCTGTTGGTTCCCAGAACACTGAGAGGGAAAAATAGGACGCATATTATAACCTGTTATGGCTAACTCTGTGTTGGAGAACTTTTTAGAATCAAGCAATAAGTTAAAAAAAATTGTAGCTACTGGAGCTTTGCTCCTATAACGGGTTATTTAGCCTTTCCTTTTAATTATTGTCCTATTTAGACAGATGGGTTAAATGTCCTTTAAGTGAACGACTTTATCGTGTTTCTATCGGAGGATTCTCTGAAAGCTTTTTCAAACTGGGAGTTTGTCTGTGTATCATTTTAAAGATCCGCCAGCAGAGAGCACTGCTGCTCTTGGCAGATGCCATATGAGGTCGCTCTGCTTTGCAGACAATGTCTGCAATCTGTCAGACAAACAATCCATCACACAGTGGAACTGAGGGGGCTGACACATCTCTTCGAATGAGTTGGCAACCAGCTACTATACTGAGCACGCAAGACACATATGCCCTTTTTTATCTCATTAGATAATCTTCCTGTAGAGGTTTCACTTCATCTGTTTTCATATTTCACGGCTCACTGAAGATGAGTAGATTTTATGTGCCGTGAGGACTTGAGGCAAACGTAATGATAAAAAAACTAACAAGAGGCTACATAACCAGATGTTACACTGACTGGATTATTTCAGGGTTAGCTACTTCTAATTGGGAAGGGAGAAGGAGTGTGCGTAAACAGTTTTGTGGCAATGTCAGCGGCTCATGCTTCTGCTGGTACTGGCACAGTTCTAACTGAACCAAACATCGCTTTACCCATCACAAACCATGACTGTACAGAAGCTGCTACCTTTGATGATATTCAGTTGATCCAAAGATAGCAGCGTACTGAGACCTGCAACATAATGATTAAAAACTGACCTACACCACTATACCCATCTCCAGTAGTGTCTAACGTTTGATCCAGAGTCACTTATTTCTAAAGAACCAAATAGAAGAAAAAACACATGATTAATATTTGGTGTTTGGGATAAACCTTCATCTTCCATAATTTCATCAAACACATTCCCTTAAACATAAGATTTCTTAAAATGTCATTTTTAGTCATCTTGTGTACATATCTCTTCAGTACTGTACTGATTATGAACTACATGTAGTCATTTTTACTAAGACAAGCGATAATTTTTAAAAATCCTCGTATACTGTAGGTCAACTATCCATGGTTCTCAAACTTTGATAATGTTGGACTTCAACCAACTCTGTGCAGATTTCAATCGATATTGTTCTTTTATGACTGTGTATACAATGATCATTTTATCATACATATTTAGGCTTATTGCATAGTTCACTCTACAGTCGATTTGCATGTTCTATTGTTTTTTTTTCGGAATGAGCTCTTCTGCACCCTTAATTGGTCAATGCATGCTCTCACCCCATTCATTTGTAAGTGCTTATTAGTCCCAAGGATGCTGCTTTAGCTGCTTGTTAGAATGCATCTTCTGTGAGAGTAGCTCTTTCAATTAACACTGATTAAAAAGGGCATATTGAAAAGGGATAAAATAATTTTTCCGAATATCAAAGCAAACCTTGCACATTTACAGATCTTCAGCTTAATCTGAGCTCCAAGGGACTGATTCTCAGCATATGCTGAAAAATAAAAATGTTACACTTTAACAGTATCTGAAAAAAGTCTTAAAGAAAGTTTCAAGGTTAATATAAGCCCCCTGTGGACACAGAGAAGGTGTGCAAACATTGCTTGCGGATATCTATGTTCTAGATTAAGGAACCAGAGACATCTAAGCTGGTGAAGCTTTTTGTCCACATTTGTCCTTACATAATGACTGCACAGGGAGGGCAGACTGACTGTTCGACACCCACTGAGAGCTGCTCTGTGCCCTCTTTACTGGCAAGGACAGTGATGCATGAAGCAATGTTAGCCACTGTCTCAGAGGACTTACAGGAACTTTAACTTATATATTTTTATATCTCTGACTTTATGATAAATTCTATAAATGGATGGATGGATGTGAAAAATATCATTAACAAAAAATGAGAAAAATCCTAAATGGCTTGCACAAGACTAGCTGATGAAAACTTTATGCTGTCCATTAGAAATTCTATGCTGCAATGATCAAATTTCTATATGATGAATAATAAAATAAATAATAAGTTAAATTCTATCCCCCCCCAAAAAACCTCTTGAATCCAACATCTAATTGAAACAGCATGATAATGATGAATCAATTTTCCTCAGAGGATCACCGCTGTGTGTTGACAGCATCGGGGAAGAGGCACAACCGCAGAACTGAAATTCACCTAAAGAGGAGGTATGAATGAGTCTAATCTTTTTTTTTTACCCTCAACAACTCTGTTCCACAGAATGATACTAAGTTAACATTCTGAATTTCAGATGTTTTAAGTGACCAGGATAGCCCCTCTTTTCTTTAACGGCCTCTATAAACCCTACATGCACAGAGTCTGTCAGAGTCACTTAAATGTTTTCATAAAGGAGTATTTTTCACAAGTTCTAAGTAGTGACGAAAGTAAGGGAGTTAGGCTATTACTCGATAGTCTTTGTTGGCTAGCCAAGCAATAGGGTACTTGATTATTTAATCTATCCAATTATCTTCTAAAGGGTTGGAACAGGTTGAGGAAATCATTGATAGTCATACCCAGAAAGGTGCAACTAGTTCATCCTTAATCAAAGTTTGTGCTAGTACCTCTCCTCGACTTTAATAGAGCTTGACTTGAAGTGGTACTTTTTGTCCATTAACGATGCAGTGCAACGTCATCCATCTACTCCATCAAAGTTACATCCTGTTAGCCCCCGGAATGTTGAGTATTTTCCAGATTCTGAAGCTTTTGATTTTTGTATTTTCATTTCAAGAGTTTTAAATCCAGTAGCAAGACGTTTTGAATGTCTGGCTTTATAGTTTAACTCGTTGTTTTGGTCCATGTTTTCAGCTTCCAAGCAAGCATTACCATTACCTTCAAAACATACAATCAACGTCTTCTTTTTCTTCAAATAATCATAAATATAAAGATAATAAATCCAAGAAAACTAAGTATGGAATTTTTACATTGTGAAACACTTGTCTTATATTAATGGTTTCAACAAAGGCTGAGAAATTAAACAAAGTTCTGGTGGTTTTCTTCAGGTTTAAAAAAATAAGAATAAAATTATTTTACAGTTTTTAGTAAAATAATCTTGAGAATTTACCATGGGTGTGAATAGGTTAAGTGACCAAAATATGTTGAAATTCAATTAGTGTCCAAGTTAGTTTGGCTAAGAGTTTGATAAATATAAATAAATATTAAGGGTAAGTACCAAGGATGAGTACCAAGTAGATGCATAATTAATGACTCTGCTCAGTCTATAAACTTTGCATGTAAGATCCTTTACAATGCCATTAATTAAGACTGACTTATGAATATTGGATGTGGTGATTCCAATTAAATGCATATACAAAGGAGCATGGTGCTTGTTTAGAAGCCATTAAAGCAGAATGCGACTTAATGATGCATGTGCTGAATAGGGTTTCATCTTCCACATTGTTTATTAAACTTTCCTTTACGTTTAGTTTTTTCTAGCATTTAATTCTTCTCTGTTTGATATGTGAGGTTTTGGTTATCAGCCCTCATTTTACAGAAAGCCTCACAGGACGACCTGCTTGCCTTCCAGTATCAATAACTGCCTTTGCCTTTGACGTCCTCCCTCTCACTTGTGCTGACGAGGAATGACATTGTATCCACAAGGACTCACTCATGGTCTCTGCGCTGCTTAGCTTTCACTTTGAATCTCCGGCCGAAGTTTTCATCTTTTCCTGGAGCTACTGTGAGTGTTCTGTGATTCTCTGACACGTTGTATCTCTTCAAGCGGCTAACCAAACCCATGATCTCTCACACACCACAACATGTAACTGCCCGGATCACAAGTATGATTCCGGCTGGTTCAGGGGGCCCAGTCTTCTGTAATGTGGCCAGAGCCCTCGGGCATATAAATGCTCAAGTGTCCAAACAATGTGTTAATCTGTCCATCATTTTCCTATAGTGGAAGATTAAAGGTGTAAGATCAAGAGCATCAAATTCCTGAGGCAGGAACTGGAGTGACCCAAAGGAATGCTGGGACACGCAAGCAGATGGGTGACTGGAGAGGAGGACAAGATGAAAGATTTCCTTCTTGTGCAGGCTGTGTGTTTATTTCCAGTTATCCTTTTTCTTTACTACATGTCTTCAACTTCCTTTTTTATTATTATGACGCTAACACAGAAGACTGAGAGGAGATGAGAATATAAGGAAAAGAGGACAGAATAGATTTCTTAAAAAGCAAAAAGGAAAGGGAATCCAATATACAGTTTGATCATGAATAGTAAGGCCGGAATTATCTGTCTAATTCCCACCTAAGATCAAGGATTAATTGTTGTAATACTGATTCCTTTTGAGCCATCATGGTACATTCTCCCAGGTTTGATTCTTCCAAGTTTGTTTAACACTCTTGCTCCCTTAACTGGGTTTCTCAAGGGAGGCAAGAACGAGTGTCAGAACCTTTTTCAGTTTCCTCCACACCTCTCTCTGTCTCTCATTCTGTCTGTGTGCCATTTTATTGACGGGATAATTTTCCCAGATATTGTACTGCAGTCTCGTGGGTACTATGTGTATTAATTACCATCTATTCATCTGAGGCCGTTCAGCCTTTCAGCAGCAGTTCCAGGCCAGCTCTTCACAGCTTCTATCACAGCCTTAATGTGCTGGCAGACGTGTGTCTGTGGGACACAAGTAATGTGAGTCCTTTGCCATGGTTTTAGCACTATGGCTCATTAGGTTAGATTGTTGACTCCTGGAGGAGATGCAACACAACGATCAATTTGAGTCTGTACGTTTTTCCACAAAAATCTTTAATGAATAAGCTAAACATGCACCATTCCTTATTCCACAAACCATGGACATGCAGATCTGTTAATATATTGGTCCATTTCATTGTAGCGGAAAATAAAAATGGTAAACAAGAGATCTGTACTGTCCATTTTTCATCTGAAAGACAATCTTGGGATTAATTATATTTGGAAAGAAAAATGCCCAGTATTATTTCAATCTCAAATGACAGCTAATTACAACCTAATCAAAGAGGAAACATTTGGCTCCTTTCTGTCAGTTCAACCCAGTAATTAATCCAGTAATTTTGGAGGATTCTAATTTTATACAGCTTTATGAAAATATTTTAAAGTTGTAGGAGGTACAAGCGTGATAATCATGCTGAGAGTTTAGTTATTGCAGTTTAACAAGCAGACATGTGCACATAGAGATTTAGAGACAGGACTGAAAGAGAAATGGAAACACTGTATTAAAAAGAAGGCCGAGGTGTTCACCGGGTCCTAAAAGTGATGGCAGTGTGATAGTACTTTATGCCATCTGTTGTTGCTGGGTCACCTTCTTAGGCTTATAAAGTGAAAGAAAAGATTCCACTTCTGACCTGACCTGTCATTTCTTTCCTCATAAGTTTATTATCTTGAATTGAAGACAAATGTTTTCTACCCATAAAGAGTTTTAACAAACTTTTAAATAACCTTTTTTATGATGAATAAAGGCATTATAGTTTATTTTACATGAACATTTGAAACTGCTGACACTGTCTTCACGTTCACTATTGTTTTTTAATTTAAACTCTAATTAAATTACCAAACTAGCTGAAAACATCTTACTAGTCCAGACCCAATATTGAGCTTTTATATTTCAGATTTTTGGAATTCTTTGTTTTAAGAATGTGATACTTTCACATAGCTTATTTATATTCATAATCAATACAATAAAATCTCATCAGAATATTTAACTGATTGATGCAGGTTTAAAAAGAGGTGCTGAGATGTACGTTAAAAGTTATCCCTGCAAAAAACTTTTGGGAAAATGGCAGAGATATCAGAGATAAACAAGCAGCTGTGTAGGAGGGCTGCAGAAACATAGGTCTACAGTGGTGTCATTTCATTGTCTGATCAGAATCTGCTGCGGCTTCACTCTTGCATTTTGCAGAAGACAATATTGCTGCTTTTTTCCTGTCTTTTTGCTTGAGATATTTTGCTTTATGTTCCCCTCACTGCTTCCCTCCCTTCACCGTGTTTGTGTATGAGCAGCCTTTCAGCCTGCTCCTGGTTGTCAACTGATTGCAGATAATTACAGCTATTTGACTGCCGCTTTCGCAGCAAGCCCTTTCTGTCGGCACTTACAGAGGGAGAATATGCCAAGCAGAGGTCCTTAACTGCCACTGTGGGTAACTACAGACAAAATGGTGCTGTGGATGTGACAGAATAAAATTACATGCCTGACTGATGATGGTGGTCTCAGGTAGTTGTAATATAACACAGAAATAAAAGTCACAATTCAAAAAGCAATGTTGCAAAACTCCTGAAACCACAGAAGATTAGAAGACGTAATTCAATTTAAGCTCCCGTTATCGTTTTGTGGGAAAAATATATTAAATGCTTTAGAGAAGTTTGTGAATATCTGTAAAATGTGTAATGGGTAAGCAAGTAACTGTCTGTCTTTGGTTAGTGAAGTCAGTTTAACTCAATATGATTTAAGGACAATCTGAGAAGAAAGTGAGTTCTTTGTCAACCAAGTTACATGGAGAGCAGTCTGTTCTCCCCCACAAATTATACCCCATCCTGGTTTCACAGAATATAATTGTTTTTGAGGTATTGTATGTTAGCTACATGCCTCTCAGTGCTATTTCTAGCACAATAGTTATGACTCAGACTCTATGTTGACAGCTCTCCTTGTCTTTCTCGTTCTCTTTTCCTCACTGCCTATCTAAGAGTTTTGCATTTTCCTGTTCTTTTTCATCTCTGCTCATTGTCCTTTGCATCCTCATTTTCTTCCTACCTTCATTGTTCATCTCCTGTATTCAGAAACGAGGCGTTGTGTGACCTGAGACGTCCTCGCCATCCCACTCAGCAGGAACACCTCTTCTGTTTGTCTCCTTGTTTCACGGGGAGCCATGACAGTTGCACACTTGACCGCAGGTAAAAGTAGATAATAGCATGAGCAATCAAAGCAGAAGAGGTCAACACAGGCAGATGCACTTGATCTCTTTCACATTCTGTTCATGTATAGGCTCATACATTCTATACATGAGTATCCACCACATACACAGCTTCTCTAGATCTTGCTTGAAGTTTGTGAAGTTTGCTGATTTCAAGGTGACACCCAATGTTAAAAGCAACAACATTTCGTTGTCCTTTTTTTTCTTTTCAAATGTTGCATCATTATGTGCATGTTATATACTATATTGTCAGACTTCATTATAACAGATCCCTTGAGTCATAGTTCAAACTTGGTCCAAACATGTCAGCATGCATTTGCATACCCAGTATACTATCATCTTGTTGTCAGACCTGAGTTATTATACATGTACTGTAACACAGCAAGATTGCAACCTAAACTAAACAAACTGTAGAAAACAGTTTGATAATTGAATGAGTTTGATTATTAAAGTATAGTCACCCGTGTACATGCTGAAATAGGTAGACAGGTTATTACAATTGGAGGTAAATAGATTGTGCAAGTAAACACTAGTCAGTGCAGGATCTTTAATACCAAACAGATGCAAAAATGACTAGAAGTCCTCAGGATCACCCTGGCGATTCTGCGTAAATGAGACTGTGCCCCACATCCCTTTTTTGGTCCACTATTTTGAGTTATGTGCATCAATCATTTACGCCTTCATTACTATCAGAGAATTCTGTTTCAATAATTATTTTCTCCAGCATGGTGGTTGTTGTTCATGTCTAAAGGAGTAAATATAAAGTACTTGTTTAGTGCTACTATCGTTAGATTTTCCTTTTTTTATTTGCTTATATAATGAACTGACCAAGTGGGTCAGAGCCTGGCTCACAGACCCCTAAGACAGACAATCACCATCACTCAGCGTGGGATCTTTGAGTGTTGGAAGCATTGGGTTACAGAGATCATTTTGCAATCTACTGTCACATATATATTTGTGAGACTATGTGAGGGATTTACGTTGCTCTCTGCAGTGTGTGGCAGAACAGTGGTTGAATTTTGTGACACCATCATGTCATCCAGAGATTGACAGTGTTAGTGGTGTTTTGATACCTCTCTGCAACCTCATCCCTACTCTGGTATCCTTATATGCAGTCTTTTTCGTGGACATGACCTTGATGTTAAAATACTGACACCGACTTTCCCAAAATCCACTTCATAAAATAAAGACCAGATGCCTGGTTGTGGAAACAGGTCCATGGTCATCTGTCAGTGATGTTTTGACAAGAGTTTTTTTGTCAGCTGTAATTTTGTCAGATTACCTCTGATGTTGCTTGATAATGTTGGTCTCTTCACTGGATCTTGCAACTGGGTGCACCCAATGCTAATTATCCCATGTGTCAAATGAATGAATTTACAAAATACTACAACTGTAAATAACAAGAAACCAACTTTGTTTTTTAGAGGTTGTCAAGTGGCGCATTCAGGATTTAAATCACTCTCATGTCTTGTGCTGCTCTTTTGGCAAATATATACTTTTCCGACGGCAGATTGAACTGGAATCCTTGAGTTCTTTTAGACAGGGTGTAGCTTTCGCTCGCCACCATTTCTTTTTTCTGCCTGGATGGATTCTGGCTCAGTGTCGCCTTCTTCCTCCATGTGGGAATTCCCTTCCTTGCTTTGATTTCTGTCTGACTGGAGGAGCGGGAAGGGCGGCTTCGGGGGCATTTTCAGCAACATAAACTTATGGCAGCTGCAGAAACTGCTCCGGGCTGCAGGAGACCAGGATGCAGATGAAAGGGCCCAGCTGGTTTGGGGCTCTGATTTGAGGCAGTACTGGCTCTTTCCTTAATAGTTCTGAGTGCTCGAAGTCAGCAAAGAGGGTCAACGACCAATAGGAGGGATGCAATGGGATCATGCTGATTTTGTGCTTTCAATCGCCTCAGGTAAATGTACAATAATGCTCACATACTTTTTGCATGAGTCAGCATTATATTATTGTAGTTGAAAATATGTTGCTCAGAATTGGGGAGAACTCACTAAGCAGCCAGAGGAAGAATAAAGTGATGCTGATGCAGAAGCATGAATAAGTGCAGAGCCTGATAGGAGGGACAGCAGGAAGAGGAGGGTTCAATGCAGCAGCACTCACTGAGAGCCAGGCGTCTGCAGGGACATCTGAGAGACCAGTTAGAACCGGCTTAGGAAACAGAAGAGGAGGAGAAAGCAAACCACCGAAATACCGTCACTAAACACTCCACCGATGAAGCAAGAGCGGGCAGAAAAAACACAAAAGAAAGGGCAGGAATAACCTGCCAGACTCAAGTAAAAATATGTTTTATCCACAGCGTGGCTGGACTACAACAAACTAAACTTGAAAACCAAAAAGGCGAGAAATAAAAAGCAAATTTAGCATTTTGTATCTTGTTGGGGTTGGACAAAAAAACTGAAACACCTCTCCTTTTAGTGTGGGAGGTTTCATGGCTAAATTAGTCCAGCCTGGTGGCCAATCTTCATTAATTGCACATTGAACCAATGAGAGCAGACTGTGAAGGTCCATTTAGCAGGGTAAGAGCACATTTTTTCTCAAAATATTGCAACGCACACAACATTATGGGTGACATAACAGAGTTCAAAAGAGGACCAATTGTTGGTGCGCGTCTTGCTGGCGCATCTGTGACCAAGACAGCAAGTCTTTGTGATGTATCAAGAGCCACGGTATCCAGGGTAATGGCAGCATACCACCAAGAAGGACGAACCACATCCAACAGGATTAACTGTGGACGCAAGAGGAAGCTGTCTGAAAAGGATGTTCGGGTGCTAACCCGGATTGTATCCAAAAAACATAAAGCCACGGCTGCCTAAATCATGGCAGAATTAAATGCGCACCTCAACTCTCTTCCACCAAAACTGTCCGTCGGGAGCTCCACAGGGTCAATATACACGGCCGGGCTGCTATAGCCAAACCTTCGGTCACTCGTGCCAATGCCAAAAGTCGGCTTCAATGGTGCAAGGAGCGCAAATCTTGGGATGTGGACAATGTGAAACATATATTGTTCTCTGATGAGTCCGCCTTTACTGTTTTCCCCACATCCGGGAGAGTTACGGTGTGGAGAAGCCCCAAAGAAGCCTACCACCCAGACTGTTGCATGCCCAGAGTGAAGCATGGGGGTGGATCAATGATGGTTTGGGCTGCCGTATCATGGCATTCCCTTGGCCTCATACTTGTGCTAGATGGGCGCGTCACTGCCAAGGACTACCGAACCATTCTGGAGGACCATGTGCATCCAATGGTTCAAACATTGTATCCTGAAGGAGGTGCCGTGTATCAGGATGACAATGCACCAATACACACAGCAAGACTGGTGAAAGATTGGTTTGATGAACATGAAAGTGAAGTTGAACATCTCCCATGGCCTGCAGAGTCACCAGATGTCAATATTATTGAGCCACTTTGGGGTGTTTTGGAGGAGCGAGTCAGGAAACATTTTCCTCCACCAGCCTCACGTCGTGACCTGGCCACTATCCTGCAAGAAGAATGGCTTAAAATCCCTCTGACCACTGTGCAGGACTTGTATATGTCATTCCCAAGACGAATTGACGCTGTATTGGCCGCAAAAGGAGGCCCTACACCATACTAATAAAGTATTGTGGTCCAAAACCAGGTGTTTCAGTTTCATTGTCCAACCCCTGTAATACCATCATGGTTTTGGTTCCAAGCACTTTCACAGTTATAGATTCATAATCAAGAGGTCAGGTAACACATGCAACCTCTAAATGATTTCAGAGGTATTCAAATCAGCGTAAATACAATCTTTGCATTTTTAATTTCTGAAGCATTTCATATTAAAAGAACTGTTATTCAACATTGTTTATTCACAGACGAAAAAACAAGCCATTATCTCCCCCAAACCAAAAAGCCTTGCTGCCACACCATTTTCTGAAATAAATTAACAAGCTTGTCAAAGCTTGTTAGCTTGTTTCAGAAACAAGCAAACAAAATCTAAAAAAAGAAAAGAAAAGGAAAGCTGGAAAGACATAGTTGAATGAAGAATCTGAATTATTGTGTGGGTGGCCTACATCTTGTGCAACTTCTCTATATGGTTCTTGTTCCCCTATTTCACCTCTCCTATTTTCACCTTCATCTTTCCAGACTGCTGGAGTTCTTTATGAAATGTTTCTCCCCTTTGCACTCCCACTGGCCTAGTAGTGGCAATGTAACAGTATTCAGGTGTTGCACAGGACAACTGTTATAATCTGCCAAAGGTGTTAATGAATCACAGGTGCTATGCTACTGTCACTGAAGGACCGCTTTGTTTTGTGTTCCTAAGACATAAAAAAAACCCTGCCAGGACAACCCCTTGACATTGATAAAGCTTATTGTATTCATGGTTCAGTGTCTAATCCAGGGGTTTAGTTAAGGAGACAATGACATCCAGTCCTTCTTTATTCATTCATTCATTCGTTCATTCATTCATTGATTCATTCATTTCTTGCATCACTGTCCCTAGTCTCAGTTTGCACTTCACTGTTGTGTGAAACGGCCAAAAGAAAAGCAATGGGGCTGTAGAGAGGAAGATGGCAGTAAATGTGTGATGACGGAAATGGGTCCCTCATCTTGTTCGGGCATCTATTGTTCAGGAAGCTAAACAATTTGAGATGCACACACAGAAACACACACAATGACAAATACGCAAGCTTTGTTGTTTTGTTTATCTCGACACTGCAGGCTCCCAGACAAGCCCCTCTGATTTTTCATGCAGGCTAACACGTAGGATTGTTATACCCACCGAGTGTTAGCTGACACCCAACAAGAGATTTTTTACCTCCTCCTTGGCGGGTACACCACGGGCACGTATGCACATTGCACACGCCATTGCATGCTCGCCATGATGACCATGACACTGGGCATGACAGTGTTTTTTTATCATATAGGTTCTCCCTGATCTGGAGTGTGTATTTGTTTGTAAGTATGAATAGCTGAAATTAAATGAATATTGTTGTTGCCTCCTTTTCTTCGACCCGTTTTTTGCATGTTGGTGGCTCTGCAATGTTATCTATAAATCTTAGTCATTACTTCCTCTATATTTAATTTGATGTGGTTTATTGTTCGTTTCAATGTGTGTTTTTGTTTTTTTGTGGACCTGTCATAATCAGTCAGTGTATGTGGTGTTATAGTACTACAAAGCTTTTTGTGTCTCATCAGTCGCTCCAGAATTATGATTCACTTTAAATCACCAACAGTGCCATTTCCCACAAAACCTTGCTCCGGACCTGCACCGAGGCACCTTTTAATGAGTGTGGGCTCTCTATGACGATGACTCCTGTCTCAGCTGTGATTGACTGAGCTGCCATGGTCATGGTCTCAGGTGTTAGATGGTCATGCCAGGCAGGGGCAAGTCAAGTCTGCAACAGCACGCATCATCTATCTCTCTCAGTCTCATTCTCCTCTGAGAGATGGAGCTCTCATCGCTCATCCCACCCCATCACGCTCGATGATTGGCTTATTATCACATGTCCTGCACAGAGGGCGAATAAGCCATGCATCATGTCACACACTGCTGCTTCCACACACACTTTTACGTCCACACACAGAGGGCAGTCATACATATCAAGGATAACATCATTTTAGTCTCGGGCAGTGATGATGGTCTAATAGAACTGCACGGCAGTGCACACACACACTGGATAAGAGGCAAGAATCTCACAGAAATTGGAGAACAAAACAATGCCAGTCCAAACAAGATGTGTCTGTTGTCATAGTTACAAGAGTTACCTTGACAGCATGTCATGTTAAAGGCGTATTCCACTAAAATATGATTGGTTCATTTGTCTCTTTATGAATTAATTTGAACGTTCACAAATAACAATTAAACCAAATGTGACAAGTACATAATGGACAGAGTTTTTTTTCTGCAGAGCAATATGATGGCATGAAACATTGACCTTTTAAATTTTTGTTAGAATTTATCACTTCCTCATAACGTGATCGGACATGAGTCAAAAATTCCATTATAATCGACCGGATCATCAACAAAATCAGGTTTTTGCAGGTTCACCATGGTGTTTGAATTATGACCACAAAACATGAGACAAGTGTTTAAGGCCAATGTAAAATAACTCAATTTAACAACATTTCTGATTATGTCATTTGATTAACACCTTGGAAAAAATCCAGTAGTACAATTTAAACACACATCCATCCATCCATCCATCCATCCATCCATCCATCCATCCATCCAT
>JABUIW010000217.1:8882587-8933377 GCA_013363375.1 Menidia beryllina
CATCCATCCATCCATCCATCCATCCATCCATCCATCCATCCATCCATCCATCCATCCATCCATCCATCCATCCATCCATCCATCCATCCATCCATTATCAATACCGCTTATTCCCTGATGGGGTCGCGGGGGGAACTGGAGCCTATCCCAGTGGTCAACGGGCGAGAGGCAGGGTACACCCTGGACAGTCCGCCAGTCCATCACAGTTTAAACACACAAAAGCCTGAAAGCATGGTGTAATGTAGACCTTTGCTTGTATCAAGAACTGAAATAAGTAAGGATGAGGAGGGTTCGATGCAGCCTAAACTGTATTAATGTTTTTTAGTGAGTTTAGTGGAAGGCTTTTAATCCCTGTCGAAAAGTGCAGTGGTACTACGGTGACTTGTAACAATGTTTATTCTGGTTATACCTGTGGATATTTCAGCCACAAAGAAAATATAATTCCACATTACAGTAAATCAGTTAAATGTACAATGAGCCAGCTGTTATTGAGAGAAAGGTGTGATGCTAAAAGTTTTAATGGCTCCACACCTGGTTTGGCCCGCCAGCTGCCTGGCTGGGATTACTGTTATCATCATTTGACAAGTGATGAAGATCTGTGAAGTGTAGTGAATGAACTATTCCCTGAATGTGTCTGAGCGTGGCTCTGTTGTAATAAACTGCACGGTGCTTGAATAATCTCTCTACTTTTCAGGCCTGATTTCACTTCAGCTTCAGAGGGAGCACAGAGATAGTCAGATACAGACAAAGCTTGGTGTCACTTGCTCCATGCAGAGCTCCAAGGATCAGCATCCTGTGAGTTTTCATTAACAAAGTATCCCTGAAATAAAGAAAGGAACAGGGAGCATGCTTGTGGATGTATTAAGCTGCCAGTGGTTGAGTGTAGAACAAAGATAACCATGAACACATTCCTTATCCTCTTTGAACAGTACTTTCAGCTTCTGTTCTCCCCAACATCTTGTCTACAGATCAACTCCACTGCAACCAATTTCAGTCTGTATCTCTGCCAAAGCGTCCATTTTCCCATTACTTCACCCACTCACTTCTCAATCTTCCCCAACCTCTCAGTTGATATATTCTCATTTAGACCTCCCTTCATACCAGTTAATCTTCCTCTCTGCTGCTCCAATCCAATCTCTTCCAGGAGTTTTCTTCTTTCTCCTCTTCATCCTGCCTTGCCCCTCTCCCTGACCTCTTTGAACTTACCTCTAAGCCTTACCTTTATGGAACCTCTTAGTTGCCCAAGGTACTTTAACAGTAAGCAACAGCTTTTCAGAGCGCACAGAGCTTGAGGGTGTGTGCAGCTTGGTATTCTAATTTTGTGCGAGTTTATGAGTCTGTGTGAGTGCGTGTGTGATGGGTGTGTTGTCCTCCAAATAGCTAACAACCCCGAGCCACGGCTGATGAAATTTCATTAGTCAAATGCTGGTTAATTAAAGGTTTGTTTTTCTGTTTGAGAATGAGAATCAACAAAGGAATAAATGCACACAATTTTTTCCGCATTCTTTGAATGACATACACACAGCAGAGAAAAGTTGCAACAAGTAGTTCTGTCTTTGCAGGGGATGGTGATCACCATGCCAAAAAGATTGCCGAGCCATAGCAGGTACATGCCTGAGGCCACCTCCTGTTTCAGGTTTGTTGTTTCCATCTCACACAAATGGCTTCTGTAATTCCTTTCTCAAGCAATCTTTCTTCTTTATCTGGATATTATAATATGGATATTATTATAGACCCAGTTAAAATGTACAAAAACAAAGTTGTTTGATGTGTTTGTGTTCCTTTTCTTTTTTTTCTGCCCTTGTAGGGACCTGCTCAGCCCAATTTTATGGAGTTCTGATCAGTGTGTTTTCCAGAGAGTGCTTCAGGTAAAAGAGCAGTTGTTTTTTGTATGTCAGTGTGAAAATGTTGCCTTCCCTCACTGTATCCACCAAAGTCCAAAAAAGGTGAAGTCCTCCAATCAATGCTACATTTTTACCTTCTGGTAAAAATGTAGGTAGCATAGGCTCCTCCTGAGCTGAAATCTAAAGATTAAATAAGTCTTCCATATTATACTATTATACTATACTATTCAACAAATACTCATAGAAAGTACCAAAGGGTTGAAATATGTCAACTAAAGGAGTGTCAGAGTTATTCATACAGAAAAAATATGTATGGTTTACCGAATGGACAAAGCAGATAGTCCTGTACTCCACATTCCTGAGTTGTGTAGTGGAAAATGGAAGGTGCGAAGTTTGGAGGTGCGATAAGAGCGTTAAAGAAATAATTGCATTTCTTCCGTCATGGAGGCTTGGGCTTGACTCCAGGTTACATTCTGCCTGCTCGGATTGGGGAGCAGGTGGATGGAGAGAGATATAGATGAGGAAATTAATTAGAATTCTCCCTCTCCCCTTTTACTCTTTTTATGCATACATAAGTACTCACTCCTAGCAACCACTGTGATGAGAGCCATGAAACCGAGAAAAATGTACTACATGAAAGGTTAGAGTAGGGGAGGAAGCTACTGAAAGGGAACAGAGAATTAGACGGTAGGTTTGCAGAGTTGAAGGTTAAACTTTGATAACAATTTTTCCCCGTAAAAGGTCACATTATATGCAGTTATAAGTATGTGTTTGGTGTGTCTTTGCGTGTGTGTGTGTGTGCGTGTACATAGTATATATTTGCCACAGATGTATTTTGAGTATGACCGAGAGATGCATTTCCCTCACTGTGAGCACACTTCCTCTAACAAGGGCATGCCAATGGTCTCCAGCCATCAGTTTTATGTACAGCCAAAATATGTGAATGTTGAGCTCACACAATTAGTGAATCGTTTGTGGCAAATGTAATTATCTGTGCTACACACACAGCACTGTGATCAGTCAGCTACAGCACAGCATCTCTTTTTTCTTCTCTGGCAACGTGTGCATGAAGGGGGGTTAATAACCACGGTACCCCCATCTGATCCAAACTGGCATCCAGAAAGGAAGGGAGGTGGATGTCCAAAAGTAGGACATTTGTTTCTCAAATAGTCCCCAAACGAAGCAAGTGGGGAATAGCAGGGTAGTGCTTTTAAGTTTAGTTGTTTTGTTGTTGCTTTATGTACTTTTGTTTAAAGAGAAATTTAGCTTTTTGTGTTTCAATCAGTTACAATCACAACCAAATTGAAATTAAGGTAAGTCATATACGAAAGTTGAAGATAACATTTTAGCTATATGTAGTAACAATGAGAACAAACACAAGAGGCCAGAAGAATCTTGGTGCAAGGACTCAGCAGTCATATTAAATGTGAAATATTGACTCATTTGAGGAAAATAATGTCTAGGTCAGGACAGGACACATCGAAACCGTTCTGCTTCATATTCTGTTATGATTAAAAGAATTCACTTTGCGCCTGAACTCTGTCTTTTCCTTTATGTGATGGAAGACATCTCTATCACACAGAAAATACAAAGAGGAACTAATCTGAATGCAGTGGATCAGGAGTCAGCCCTTAGAATATTCTCCAAGTGCTCCCTGACAACAGGTTTAATGAATCTTCCTCAATATTCAAATTAAACTGGTGAACACTAATAAATCACCTGCTTTGGGATTCATCCCAGAAATGCAAAACTACAGCTAGTAGATAGTAAATGCGCATACAGTATGTTAAAGTCAGAAACAGACTTTTTATTTTATTTAATACAGAGTACAGTTTCCTTAGTCTGTCCCTGCTACATGAGAATGTACTATTTCACTATCCTGCCCATATTCCAAAATACAGCAATTCTAATCCTATTCACTTTCCTTACAAAGTGGTACTTTTTTGTCTCAAAGTTTGGCCTTCACATATAAAAACTATGTGAAAATTGAGAGATTGTCTGTCTTTTCACGGCAGACACGGATTGTTTGTGTTTGAGAGTGCTTTCATTGGATTTTTAATCAGGGCGTCATGCTCTCAGTTCTGATTAGGTACAGCAGACAAGGCTCTCCAGCCTGCTGCTTCTGGACAACAACACTCTCTAAAAAGCAGATAATGCTCCCACAATCAAAGGCTCCAGGAAAATGAACGACTCTGCAGCTCTCTTTCGTTCACTTTCTCCTTAACATCTGCTCTCCAAATCAGATCGATGTTGAGAGAGCATGAAACACCCAAATAAGAGTAAGGTGAAAGCCGCCTTGAGATATTAGATGTGTCTTGTCGTATGAGAAAGGCAAACAAGGCTATCTAATGTGAGGAGCAACCAATATGATTCAGAGTTGTGTCCTCTGGGCTACTATATGTCACAAACCGTTTTCAAAGATCATTGGATGCAAAGGCAAACACACACACACACACACACACCCACGCTTACAAAAGCACTCAAAAGGACAACAGGACAATGTAGTAATGTAATTGCAAGAGATTCTGGGCCACAATAATTGCATTTTGTTTGTGCATCTACAGTGATAATGTGTGATCATCGCACTTCATTCAACAAGTAAAAATACATTATTCCTGTTGCTTCCAATTAATTGACTCATCTTTGTTTCATTTATTTTCCGTCCTGCCTAGACTCATCTGCAGGCTCTGCTTCTATTTATTGGGGACATAATGAGGGAAAGAAAAATGAAGATCAGAAAGATCGAAATGTGCATAAATTCTGCTTTCTTATGTGCATCATTTTACCAAAAGAAAAATTAAGTTGAAAGTTAAGCTCTAAATACCAGCAGCTGGTCACGTGATGTGTAAGAATGACTTCTGTGGTAGATAGGGAATGTGTTCTACAGGTGCTACATTGTCCTCCGAATGTGAATGTTCATAAATACAATGCAGCAACAGACTCAATAGATGCACTGTGCAGCTGTACACCCACACAGTATCACACAACCCAATCAGACATGCATTGAAAAGAGAAATGAAAGAATGCAATGCTGCAGGCCTCACATGAATGCATAAACTTCTCCTCCACTGTAATTCTTGTCACGTTATGGCAAAGAAAATGAACAAATTGCTAATGGGAGCGCTTATCGTTGATCAATTTCTGTGAACCAGCGATAAAACTCACACACTTCTCAGCCCTCAGAATTGTTTTGATGCATTCCTCTTGACAGTATTTAGCCATGCTGATAATGTTATTTCATATTTGAATAAAGCAGGGCTTTAAGCTCAGTGCATAAATAAGCTTATTAACATCACCACTGTTGCAGTGCTTATTTTCATCTGATTATTAGTAGGCATTTGATCATGAATTAACATACTGGACACACAAACATTCACACTTTATTGTGGAGAAAGTTCAAAGTAATGAGTTCACCAACATAAATTAATTCCATGAATATGAAAGCACTGCAGATTGGACCGAACAACATGGTAGCCAATTGTTAAGAGATAAGTCATATATCCTTTTTAAACACATGTTGTTTGACAAAAATAGGGAATAGATTGACAGTTCGCTTAAAACCATGACTTTGAAATAGCATGCTTGGAAAATTAATGAACGCATGAATAATTTAGCTATTTCCATCAGCCATTTCAAATGCACTGATGTACATAAAAACAGAGTGGAACATGCTTAATTAACAGTTTTACGCCAACCCATTAAAGGGCTTTGGCTTGTAGAAAACCTGAACATCACAGCTTTTCAATGCTGGTTTTCATCCCTACCCTGAGGAGAGATTTGTCGCATGGAGGCAAATGTCCAAATGAAAAGTTATTCTAAAACTAATTAACAGTTTCCCAGCACAGTCTTTCATTAAGTAAAATAATTTATTTCCATTTCCACTAGTGTTACTGTGATGTTGTTTTTCAACATAACAAGATGTGAGCTTTTTCATCCTTTCCTTTCTTTTTCTGGTGGTCTCATCCCTGTACCATCATTTTTGTAATAATCTGTTGCTGGCATCCTTAGAAATGGGACTACGCTTTTTAACAAACCATATTGTTTCCCATTTCAATATATTTGTAATTTTGTATTAGCATTATCTCCTAATAAACGTCGATGCTACTTTTAATTGCAATCAGTTTAGCAATGACGATACATGAAATACAATTTTAAAAATTGGTCTCTTTTCTTAAAAAATGTAAAGTTTAAAAAAGAAAGACTGATGGGTTCATAAAAGGAATCAACTAGATCTCACCACACAAAACAGAAAGCAACTTCTTAAATATTCTAACAAAACATCAAATTTCCCATTAGCTTAAACTTCTCCACTGACTTCCCAACAACCCTTGGTTACACACCCACATACATCTCAGGAGTCAGTGAGGTCATCTAAAGCTGGAAAACTGAGCAGTGAAAGGTGATGCAAACATTACTCTCCTATGGCTCCTCAAGTCTCAAGCTGATGAAATCTGCACACATCGTACAGCTCTCCGTTCCACACAGACCTCAAGAGAATTTTGGGTTTGATAGTCAACTTTTAATTATTCCACAGAAAACCACAGTGGACGGAAGAGCACAGGAGCTGTCTCAATTTCAGGAGGAGTCCTGACCCTTACAGCCAACAGTAAAATCCTATTTCTCTCCTCAAATGAATCAAGCCTTTTAAATCTATCACTAGGTTAGAGGCTAGAAAGCCCTAATTGAACATAAGAGGACACACACACCTTTTCGTTCATCGGTCTTCTGATAGTAGTCTTAAACTTACTGCAAAATGATGGCATTTTATTGGTATTGTGTTTCATACATCATGGTGATCCAAACTTAATCTAAACTGGGTCAGATTTGTGGGGAGAAGCAGCACTCCATTCTTTTTTGGTTGCGACCCATGGCCTTAGACTTGGAGGGAGTGACTCTTATTCTGGGTACTTCACATATGACTGCAAATTATTTTGTGCCTGCGGATGTGCCTAAGTTACCTCACCTGCAAAAAGGAGATGACCCAAATCCTCTCTTTGATTATGCCTTGAGATCATTTCAATGAACACCACAAAAAATATTGATCCTGACACAGTCCTACACAGAATTAAATGTATTCAAGTAATTATTCAGTAAAAAAATGTTTTCTTTTTAAAATTCATATTATTTAAATAAAGATTTTTTTTAAATAGCTAGCAGATTATAATAACAATAATAATAATAGCCATATGTCTCAATGTGCATTCAAAGCTCATTTAAACATGAATGGTCAATCCTGCCTGGACTACAAATGCAAGCTTGAAAATTTTGAAATTTGGTTGACACCAAAGCACAAGAGAGAGATTCATCAAGATTTTTCAAGCATGTGCTCTGCATAGCTATGTGTCTGTCCCACTGCAAACTCAATAATCTGATGGCCTGTGGGTCGAAGAGTAAAGACAGGTGGTGTAAGTAGTGTTTCGGATATTCAAGGCACAGTTTAGCCCCATGTGAGGGTGAGGCAGATTTAAATGAGCTTTTTAAGCTGCAGCTAGTGAGGCAGCATTTCTCTGGAGCTATCTCATTTATCCCATTTATCCCGTCCTAAGCCGGAGATCCAGACAGTCGTTGGAAGCTTGTGTCTGAGTTTTTGGAAGCGAGGGCGTCATTCAAAGCCAGGACCAAGATGCCCTGGTCTTCTATCTGTCACGTCGTTTTTTCAGGTCTAAAATATGCTCATCTTCCAAAAGCTACAATGTTACCCTCTAAGCTCCAGTCAAACATATTTTTAAAGTCATGTGGTCTGCAGTGGCATGACAACAAAAGCATTTCCTAATAATAGGCGGCAACCTCATTGCTCCCATTGCAGTAAAAATAACACCAGGCGCGGATTATTGAAAGCAGATATGAATTTAATTAGACTTTTTTAAAAAGAATATCAGGAAGTGCACAGCCACACCTGACCTGCTGTGTTGTTCGTATGAGTGACAAGCAAGTGGTTAATTCTAGCGGATAACAGTTGCCATGGTTTCATCTGTTTTAATCATTCTTATTGGGTGTTATTGGTGACTGGTTTCTGTAAGAAACGCACACACACACACTCACAGTTTGTGTCAGTAAATGTTGCTAACCACCCCCACGTTCTTGTCCTTTCTCGAAGAGAGCAGCCCGAGGACAAACAACAGCTCCTCTCACATCATCTTTCACTGTATATTCATCACACCCTCTCTCCTTATCACCCTCTCTTTCCTTCTTTCCATCCCTCACTTCTTTGCCCCATCTTTGAGCTTTATTGTCACCATTCTGTCTCCTCCCCTGCTCCACTTCTCCTCAGTTCACTTTATCTCTCCCCAGTCAGAGCTGTATTGATTTGCACAAGGCCTCCACTGTCATATCTCCATATCTTTTAACTCAGACACACATTCGCACTCACTGACACATACTCCATCTCTCAAGCACCTAGCAGAGATGTTTTCATTTTCACACACATGCATGCAAACCCTTTCACCCTCCCTGGTAATGAATTTTGTTTCCCTGGCAATCTCAGGCAGGTACAGACACTCTCTGTATTTACTTCCAGATATGATTAGAATTATTAGTAACTCCTTTTACTCCTCTGTTTCCATTCTTAAAAACATTTAGAGGTTCTGTGATACTTCACTGTGGCCTATTCACCTGTTACATTTACAGCCTTTTTCACCCTCCTCCTTTCCTCCTTTCCCTTTTTACATCAGAAGTTTTGCTGTGACTATCGGTTTTACTCAGAGCAGACTGTCTCCAACTGCTTGCAGCCTGTTCTGAGTAAAACAATGAGTGCTGGCGGTGCCTTAAGGGCACCTCATAGATGCAGAGTGATTGTACAGCAATTCGCTGACAATGCCCTTTTCCTTACGATGGCACCACTGAAAAAAAAAAGAATCACTGTGTGTCTGTGCTGCAGATTTATATCCTAGTGCACATGACTGTCACTTGGTGTGACAGAGCTGCCACTGTGGAAGCAAAGTATACAGCCACTACACTTAGGGTGCATATTAATCCACTCCTACTTGTGCTGAAGATCGGCAAAAACCTACAGTATGTGTGGCTATACCTGGATGCAGTCACAGGCCTCCTCAACACATCTGCAGAAAGACACAACAAATGAATTCTGAACAGCCCCAGATCAAATGTTTCTGCAGAGGAGCAGGTGGCTTCAGAATCTTGTCATGTTGATTGTTGCTTCAAATACTCAGCTGAGCTGACAGGGACAGCAGGGAGTAATGAGATGGGCCAATCCAAAACAAAGTGAAAAGCACTAAATATGAATATCATGTTTCTTTTACTTATTTTATTATTTCTTTCCATTTCCATGGAAAACAAAATTGTGGTTCAATCTCAATGCAGCCACACATGTATTATAAAGACCCATTTTATGCCCATTAACGTATTCTTTTCATTTGGATTTTTACTAAAACAAGTTTACATTCTTGACAAAGCAAAAAAACAAAGAAAATTTTTCTCATACTTTAAATAGTATCAGTAGTATCTTTTTTTTCACCTGCTTTGTCTAAAACAATATTTTTCTCTGTCTCTGTAGGGGACCTTTCCAGGAAGACTGGAAGCTATACTTCTTCTGAGCTAAGCTATTTTTCATGATAAAAATAAATATACCTGACGAATTTTGTGAATGTAGTAATGAATCTGAGAGATACAGGTCACACTCAAATAACTTAATGGTGTGTTCATTGAAGAACTTTCATCACACACAAAACATATGGTTTTTCTTAATTAGCAATAAAAAGTCCTCAGGTGTCCATGCAAACTAAACAGACTAAAAACAATACCATCCACGTAACTTAAAGACTTCCAAATGTGTCAAACACAAAACAAAGAGCAGCTGGATAAGGCCCGATGAAAGATGTTCCTGTTATTTCAGAAGATGAGAACTTTTTTTAAGTCAGTGCAATACATTTCCATGAATAACCAATTTTACTTTGCAAGAAAAAGTGTTTGTTTGGCAGCCCAACACCAATGAAAAAGCAACATTAGAGCTTATTCTTTGGTGGTCTCACAATTCTCCAACTGTTACACAAAGACAGGGAACTAAAATACCTGGGTCAGATCCTGTTGCCCTAGTAACCAGACAGCCTGGTCTTACATAAAGAGAAGCAAAATGTCTTCTTGACAAGGTAAATGCTATTGGAAAAGGTTTTGAAGTGTACGTTGTATTTATTTCATGTTTCTGTCTGATGAAGTATTTCACATTATTTTTACATTGCTTTGAAAATAAAGGGATGAAAATAAAGCTTTTATAATCATTTAATTGCAAATTCCTCTGGTGAGGACGTTAAGCTTTGTAACTAAGCCATATAAGTAAGTCCACATTCACATCAAAAGAAAAGTTACACCGTTGTAGAAGATGCATATAGCATTTGTTTGAACCAGCAAAATATCAAGACACTTTTTCTCTTTTGTAGGTTCCACACATGTAGTCTTCATCTGCTTTGTGTGTGAAATGAAAAGATTTTAACATAATAACCCAAAGTGTATGAGCATCATGTACAAAGCCATGTGCTGATTATGTTTTTTAAATATATAACACAGATAAATCTCAACTGAACAACTTTATATGCTGCTAAGCAACGAGTTAGCTTGCATCTTTTTGAGGATAATGTTTTATTGACTGCTAAGAGCATTGTTTGGTGAACGCAAGACCATACCCAACGACACAATTAATTGTTAAGCTTCTGTGTTAAGAGTTTGTTCAGGCATATGTGGGTAGCATTAGGACTCAGATCTGAATTTAATCTTGCTGTATGTTGTAGCTTATACGGACGATATAAGACTGTGTCTTGCAAAGCCCATCATTTACAAAGCAACACTTTGCTCTCAGAACACTGAGATTAAATTCAAATGAGAACCGATGGCTTTTCTGTCTTGCAATGATTCCTGGACTGTTTGGTACACAATAAAACAGTTTGGTCTATTTCTGGGGTGCACAACTGCTATACAAATTGTTTTTCAGAGCTGTGGAAGATAGATTGAGAATAAATTTTACTTGTTCTGGGTACAGTATAACAAGAATTGACAGAGTTCTTATAGTTCACTTCAGGCCAGTGGTTATTGTTCAGTGATGAACATGGGCCCACAATGTTTGATGGTAAAAATCATCTCACTCACACCCAGAATAAGGTATTGTTACAGAACACTGGAGGTGAGGGCAAAACTTCAAACTTGTTCATTCCATTTTGAACATTAAAATAATGCAAAATGAAAACAGTTCATTGTTCAGCAGTCACATATTTCCCTGGAGAGTTATTACAAATACACTCTAATGTTGCTTTATTGCCTGAAAGATTTGCAAATAGGTTGGTTAGCACACCTTAATAGTGGAAAAATATGTAATTGCACTTCTGTAAAGTGATCAAAGCAATCAATTTAATGCAAGCTTAAGTGTTGCCAAGGCAGAGCCAAAAAGACTAAATCCATTGTGTTAATTTGATTGGGTAACTTTGTGCTTATTATTAACTCAGAGCTCAGACATGTGACACAGCAACACATTTGGAGCTTTTAAGGGCATCAGTCAGCTTCATTATCATGATAATGTGATTCAAATTACACCCATGTCAACGTTTTATGTCTTTTATTATTGGAAACATGCCAATTTCATGTCTTGTAAAAGAAAAGGAATAGAGCCTGCGCTGAGACCTCCCTCCCTGCGCATGCTGTGAAAATCAGAATAAAAAAGAAAAATCATATCTGAAATCCGTCTTCTTTTACCTTGTCAACTCCATCAGCTTTATGTATGTTCTTGATGAGTTCAGCTCTGCTCTCTTTTTCTTCCAGATCACATTCCATGCTCTTTTTCTCCCAGTATTTTGTCTTTCATGCACACATTCTTAATGTATTGTCCCTTTTTTTACATCTTCCATCCCTCTATCTTCTATCTCTCCATCTGTGCCCGCTTCCAGTCTCCTATTTATTTTTTCTTATCCTTCAAATTCACTGTTGCCTTCCCACACTACCCATTTTCCAACCCCACCATATATAGTCCCCCTGCTCGCTACTCCTCTCACGTCTGGGTCTGTTTCTACTGATAAGACCCTTTGCCACACACACATGCCTACACACAGGAGCGCACACACAATGTTGCATTGCCATCCTACTTTACTTATCAACACAGCTATTCCTGTCTTCCCTCATATTGTTGCGAAAGGATGTGTCATCAACAATCTGTTTCTCTGTGCAAAATTGGAGCAGTGAGCAGACAAGACACACATGAAAGGTGAGAGGGGGTGAGCAAGAGAACACAAAAAGTTTCTATCCTTGTTTTGTCAATCCAATTAATATGGGATTGCATTGAAATCAAAAGCTGTTACCAGTGAGGTACAAGCAAGCTGCCCTTTCTGCCTGGCAGGACAGAGCTGAAGACCTGACAGGTTATTATTGTCAGACACAGATGAAGTCTTGGCCCTCAGACACACCTAAAGAAACCCTGCACATCAACCAGAAATGAGCACAAGTCTTAGTTAATTCAAATAATATCAGGATGAGAATAATACATCAGACAATGTCACCAAGACTGCCCGAAGGACATTTTATGCTGTTTTGTTCCCAAACTCATGTTTCACAGACTGGAGTAATGCTTGCGTCCAAAATTGACTTATGTCTTAATGACATGTTGGGCCTTAGTGTGGCCCAAAAGGAGATTGACTGCATCCTAGCATTGATTATGCTAGTGATGTGAACACTATTCTTTAAAACCCATATGCTCTCATTTATCCTTTGATGAAACAGCATCACATCGAAAGCTGTAAGAGTTCCAGTAAGTAGTAATTGCTGAAAGGATAAAGACGATCGCTCAGAAAAACTTTGCCTTCACGTCTGTTTTTTTTTTGGTAGAAAAAAATAAACATAAGCTGTTTTTACCATTAAAGTTTATTTTACAACACAACAAATATTCCATATTCTGAAGAATCAAGGGATATGATTACTAATTCAAATTCTCATTTATCGAGATTAGACTTGGAATTCAAATAGATTGAATTTTAATTTATACTTGTGTTGAATGTGGTGTATGGTAAATTCACTATTTTTGTATAATAAATATATAGTTTCAGTTGAAACCAGACATGAAGTCTGATTACCGAGTTACAGGATGTCAAATTACTGAGGTCATGTGAGAAGTGTGAGGTATGTTTGTGAGCACAAACATTCGCAGGTGTAAGTCCCTTGGATTTTGACCATCCTCCTTTGGAGTGGACACATTTGGTAATGAATGAGAAGCATTCGGTGTAGTCTGAAATAATTCACCCAATTAAGATTTCAAAATATTGGTTTTGAAGTTCACACACAGACACACAAAGCAGGCAAAATGGCTAAGATGCATCATGAATATTTACTTTTGCTGAATAATTGATTAACTAGATACTCTACTTTTTTTTCTTTTTTTTAAATAAAATTAGACTTCTCAGACAGGTTTGTAGAGCTGTTATATTCTATCCACATAATCTGATGTACAAATTTTTGACACACATACTGCAAAATGCCAATCCATTCTGTCCTAAATGTCAGGTCAACTGAAAGTTTCCTCCAAAAAAGTGAATGCTTTGAGGAAGAATATGTGCAATCACCAGTTTCCTACATTTGCCTGTATGAATATGATGTCCTGCTTGGAAGGCAAATATAAATCCAGATGAATTAATGCATTACTGTCCACGTTCTATTGTGATAGCAAGGACAATATGAAAAAAAGGGCTATTTTGTACAGATCTCAGGTATGAAGGCCAGAGCATCTAGGAGAGTTAAGTAAAAAAATTGTAAAATGATTAATTTGATTGAGGTTCTTTAATTTCAAGCTTCACTGTCACAATGTCAGATCAAAATGAAACACCTCAGAGGTTTTCCTAATGTGTAAGTGTGACCATTTTATGGGAGAGGACTAAAGTGAAACAGGTATTCGGGTGAATAGTTAGAATATGACTTTAACAGAGAATATTTAGATTTTAGACAGAAAATTAATTCAACTTAAGAAGACGTAACAAGGATTTGATTTTTCAAAAGACTTTATTTATGCACTACATCAAGCTTAAGTGTTTTTTTGATACCAGGTATTTTCACACCTTGAAAAAAAACACTGGTTGGCAACGGGTTTCAGAAGCCAATGAGGTTTGCAGATGATAGACGACAGCCTTATAATTATGAGACACGGAAAAAGGAAAACTGGAAATATCATCCATCACAGAGGAATGAATCTGAGCTGCAGACATAGGCCAGTGCACTGGTGTGCACTGGTGACTTACTTACACGAACTACCGATTACTCATGTTGTTTAACCATCAGATATCAGAGTATTACAAGATCAGGGGTGGTTGTTGGCAACTGAGGTATTAAACAGGACACCAAACAGAACCAAGAGGGGGTGAGTAGATTAAAAAAGACCTGAAAGACTAGAAAATAAAAAGCACAATTAGCCCTTTACATTGAAGTCCTCACAGACTTGTGCTATTAATAGAACAAGGGGCTATACAGAGAACCATCATCTGGTATCATCAGATTCCTGAAAATAAATCAGTGTATTTAAATTTTCAGATAAACATTATGCAAATTATCGAAGTCTTTGGGAACACTATTAGACCATACAATTTCCTCCTGAAATGTCTGTAGCTCATAAAATTACATAAACCTGATTGATAGCTTTTTAAACACATCCTTATGCATCATTATCATTATGCATATTCGGGCTGAATAAGAAAACTGCATCAATTTATACCACTTAAAACTGATCAACTTGATATATTCATTCTTTAGAAGGGGAGGAGCATGCAGAATTGTGTGTTTGTGAGCGTGTGTGGTCTGGTAAGGTGGCTCAGCTCAGAGTTTGGAGTGGTAGGTGTTTGCTGGGCTTCACCTTCATCAGGCATCATGGCTGCCTTGACCTCCGGCCTCAGGCTTGCAGGGCAGACTTCTCCTTCCCTACATTGAGCTACTGACCTCAGGAGCAGTCAGTCAGGCTAGAGGAGAATGTTTCTCTGCATGTATGTTTGTGTGTGTGTTTCAACCTCGGCAGGCTGTGATTTGATCTGCCCTGACAACGCAACAGGACCAAACAATAAAAATGTCTATTTTCCCTCAGTCTAATTCGTTCCTTTTCTATTCATGCTTGGGGCCAAATGGGGGAGGTGATTAAACAAGCAAACCCTCTTGAGAAATGACATTCTAAAACAGTAAATTCTGTGACAAATCAAATTTTAGATGTCTATGTCATATCAAAATTCTTTGTTTGTGCTCATCAAGCATTCGAAGCAATCGACATAATGCAATATATGTATATATGGTTTCTATATATACAAATATATATATATAGAAACCATTACAGTGATTAATAAATGTGACTATTCAAACAGTCAAAGAGAAGAAAAAGCGTTGACTTTGTTTTATTTTTCGTTTGTGGACATTTTTAATTACTACTATCATTAGCATTTCTTTGTCTTATTGTTGGCTGTAGAAATAGTCATTTTATCCATGCTTGACTTTATACCTCGCTTTCCTGCTTTTCCTTGTTCTAATTCCTGTTCTCATTCTCTTTGTTTTTTGTCCCTGCCTGGTTGTTTAGAGCCACTCACTCCACCATACGCTCGGCTGCACACTGGATCGTGGAGCCAACAACCAGAGCAGGAGCAGCTAGACAGCAACTGAAGAGAGCGAGCGAGGGGGTGGTGAAAGATAAAGAATGAGAGAGCAAAGAGAGAGAGAGAGATGAAAAGCACGAGCAAGCGAGAGAGGGGCGCTCACACTGAAGCAGGCGGGGGCAACAGCAACAGCTACAACACGTTCCTCCTCCACCCATCCTCACTTCCAAGTCCATGAATGGGGGAAATGGAGGGCACTCTTAATCTCTGAGAAGCAAAGATTTAAGGAAACAGAAAGTCTCGTGCCAGCTTCTTTAAAGGCTAGCATCTTTTTTTGAGGGGGGTGATAACCAACAAGGAAAAGAAGGAGGTGTGTACAGAGCCAGCCTGCCGGCAGGAGGCAAGGGCAGGCGGGAGGAGGAGAAAGAAGAGGCGACCGAAAGGTTGGCTTGATGCAGCTGTTGATGCCAATGCCTGAGAGTGAGGCAGACTGAGGGGGTTGGAGGGGCTTGCCTTCAGGAGCAGTCACAACCACTTGTCGGCCAAGAGGAGAGGAAAACATATTCAACCCCACTCAGAGCTGGACAGATGAGGAGGCATCAGGGACCACGTTTCAGTCCTGGGTACGTTCAACCATACTTCATAAACTCGAACAATCAGACGTATATTTAACCCTGAAGGGCAGCCGTGGTTTCACATGTAGACACACTGGAAAACACAAGTGCGCGTTTGCTGATGTTCTTGGCTGACGACTACCCACACTGACAAGACTCCTCACTTGCCCTTAGACAACTGCAGCAAAAGGAAGAAGGAATGAGAGATTATGTGTTTGTTTGTGTGAGCTCATGCTTCGTGCTGTTACTAAATCGTTGTTTTGTTTTTTAACCAGAGGCATTTTGTAATCACAAGCCGGTCAGTGATATATGTTGTATGCTATTTTTCACGTTTCTGGGATAACTCTTTCTTTGGCTCATTACACTGATGCGGTACAGGAGTTATGTCCCCCTCATCCAGTGCACAGCCTCATAATGTACAAAATAGATAAACAAAAGGATAAGCCCGTTTTCCATGTGAGAAGAGCTTGAATTGTTTGTTCAGCCTAAGATGCAACAGATGTTCATATCGATGCCAGACTGCAAGACACCACACGAAACGTTACTGGTGAGGTCGCGTGCTCTGTCACACAGTGGCAGCGTGCGTTTGACCTCCGACACTGAAGTCTGCATGTGCTGTTTCAGCCAGAAGTACCTGTTTCTCCTCATCAAAATCTTCTTTCAATTTCCTTCGCTTTTCACACAATCTTCTGTCCTTCTCCATTTCCAGTTATAGACTCATTTTCCCCCTGATCGTAGCTCCTGTTGCCATCTCGGGCTTAGCAATTACACACACCTGAATTCTCTCTCCGGACAACATGCTTGGCCAGTTTTCCCGTGTGCCTTCTCAACAATGAAAGTGAGGAATTGGAAGAGATTTCATGGCCATTTGTTACAGTTGCCTAAACTCAAGCAAAGGGCATCATCACTGTAGCCTGACCACAGATCCTACTGCATGCTACTGCAGTTCACATTCAGAGCAGAAATGAAAATATAAAATGCCAGTGGGACTTTTGCAGGGTTAAGAAAAATTCTGTCTGTGATCTTACTGATGTCGCCTTATTTCCCGCTCCTCATTAAGTTGTTTGTGTTTCTAACTTTATTGCTGTTCAAAGTCTTGTCTTCCTGTCCACAAAACTAAAACCAAACAAACTGTTGGGCTGCTGAGAGACCTTAAATAAGAATCCTTCTTTTTCGTTTGTTTTTTGTGTTCCTTTGTGTCAACTTCTTTTCAGCCTTGTATACCAATCTTTTTTTACCTTCTTCCCTTTTTCTTTCTACAAATATCACCAGTAATGATACAACCTAATTTTTCTTCAGTTACAACAACTCAATACAAACAGAGACACAACAAAAAAAATTCCTGTCAACAATTGTTTCTCTATGTAGCATACCATTAGAAACATGATGACATGGATTTCTCTGTTGTTCAGTCAGTAAAACTCCCAGAAAAGACTGGAATTTTAAATAGGAGGGGAAAAAATTGCAGTCAGCTTTGGGTTTTTATGGGGAAGATAACAAAAGAAAACTTAATTAACAGAGTGAGAAAGACAGAAAGAGCGACACAAAACAAATAAAGCAAGATTATAGTGATGGTTCAAAGACAGAAAGAGTTTGACTGACAGAAAAACAAGAGGAAGTGGGCCAAACGCTTTGGCTTCTTGACAGGTGTTCAATGCAGACATGTCTTTTCCTTGAATGTACTCAGTGGAATGCTATAGTTTTCAGCCAATCATGGGTAAAAAAAAGTGAGAGTGGACCAGAGAACAATCTGTTGGACAAAAAATTTGTTTATGTATGAAAAGGATCTGCATCTTTATGAATCGTAATTACTTTGTTGTCAAGTTACAGGTTATTTTGGCAGGTTTGGAAATCATTCCAAATTTGAAGAATATTACGTCCACATTCCCCAAAGGTAAAAGTTGAAGTAACCATAATGTTACCACATGAAACTCTGTTTTCAATTATTTCACATAAAAATAAAAGATATGCCTAAACTAAGCCGAGTACAATCTGTTTGAGATAAGTAGATACAGCCATCACCTGGTGCTGAGAGTCTTTATAGTCTGCCCATGAAGCATCTCAAATTAACATCTGAAACGAACCTCTTTTGAATATGAAGCTAGCATCCAATTAATGTCAAGGTTAGACAGCATTGATAGTTTGTTAGTTGATCATGATACTGAAACTAATTTTGTTTATTTTCTAAAAAAGATGCAACTTTGATCAGAAGCCATTTGAGTCTACATAAGCATACAGGTGAAGCATATTTAAAAAATAAATTATTTGATTTAAAAATGAAGGACGAATGTCGCAGCACAAACTAGGTGACCAGCCATCAGTGTCAGGGATGTGTTACAGCACACCAATCTGTTTCTTCATTCCCTGAAAGACTAGAAGGTCAGGAAGATTTTGTTGATAGTTTGAAAAAGAAGAATGTGAAATTCATCACGACTTAATTATGACTTTCCTACCTGTCTGCTTTAGTGCTTAAAATGGCCAAGCCAAAAAGCACAGACATAAAAAAGATACTGATTTTTGTCTAAAATGTTGTTTCAGTTCAACGTTCAAGTCGATCTAATGCTGAAATGTTAATATGAAGATATGTGGTAACACATTCATAGCACCAACTTCATATAGGAGCAAGAATCTCACCACTGTGCCACTGCTGTGTTAGCATCAGTTCATTCAGTCAGTCACTGTCTGGATTTTAGTAAAATTGCGGCTATTTTAATTCTAATATCATGAGGTGCTGATCATTACTGTATCATGAATAAAGTAATAGATGGTTGCAGCTCTGAAAATGAGACTGGAGCAGTGCAACAGCTCACTCTAAATGAGGGAAATACAGAGGGCTCAGGCCTCTGGAAGGTAAACATGAGGATCATCTTTTTCCGGAGGGAGTGTGAGAAAAGAGAAAATAATCCTTTGTGGGCTGCTCTGAGGGGATTTGATCAGGAAGTTGACCGGGGGTATGTGGGTCTCTTTAAGGAGCTTTTGATCTCAGCATGTGCATGGATGTGTGTGTTTGTGGGGGCGCATGTGTTCGAAGATGATGGCCAACCTTGAGAAATGCATCAACACTCTTAAAGATGTCCTACATTGAGGACTGCTTTTGTTAGACTGCTCGACTGTAATTGAGGTGATTGCAGTGACAGGGTCGATGACTTACATCCCTAAGGCCAACAGCTATTTGTGCACCCATCCTGTTATGCTTACCCACACATATAAATTCACACAATAAAACACCAGCCTTTATTAACCGGTGGAACAAAAGTACAGAATGTTGCATTCATTTAATGGTTTATGTTTTCATGATCATGCGTTATTTTCCACTTCGTGGGTTCATTTTAATGCACATGTGTTTGTCCAGAGGGGTTATGATGGATTACGTGTAGTGGGAGCTGATGCTGTTCCAAATGTGAGGGGTAAAATAAAGGGCATGATCCTCGTAAGGCATGAAGGAGCAGACCTACAACTCAGTCTAAAGGTGGTATCACAGCAGGCTTAGTGTACATTATTACTCATTTATTACTCTTCTTCTGGATTTTATTAAAACATCCATCTACATTTTCCCTGTCTGTATGTTTCAGCCACACCTGTTTGGGGAAGTTTTATGTTCACCTGTTATCTCAGATTACATTACAGTGAATTAGATTTGGGCTTTCTGTCATTAATTCAGTCTGACACAAACGTCCCTGTAGTCATTTCTTAATGTCTTTAAAGTAAATGCTCTGTTTAATTTTTGAGACAGTATTCTTTCTTTTATAATTACATAAATCTTAGCTTCTGGGGGAAGTGAATTCCAGAGGGGCTGTTCAAATCCACAATCTCATTTAGAGGAAAGCTTCATACTTCCTGGTCACCTCACTCAGATCTCTCTGCAACAACATCACATAAGTGCGATTAATGTTGCACTTTACCAGCTCTTACTGTAATCAAACTAATAAATCTAAGTAGGGGGTGTTGTGCAAACAACACTGATCTTTTGACCACTATAGAGAATTGAAAGCTTACTCCTTAAATCAGCTGGTAGCTTACCCACCAAAGTTGTAGGTCACTTTGATAATCGGTTAAAGTTGTTTGGTAACAACTGATCGTGTTAAAAAATAAAGGAAATGTTAACACAATCGGAATTTTGTCATCCAAGTTCTGTTTCAGTGGAAGTTTAGTTTCCCCATTCAATTAGTCACCATACAGCTGACAATGTTCCCAGTCATGCACTAAATAAAGAATAATTAATCACAATGAATGTACAGTAAATGCTCAATGAATGTGTTACATTACTGATTCTTAGTTCATTGGATTAATTGCATTCATTGGAAATTATTTAAAAAGCCAAGCATTTGAATGCTGATTTGATCATTCACTGCCATAAGAGAAGTTGAAGCTTCTACACTTTCACATCAGCACAACTGAAAATATATTAATCAATAAAAGCCAAAGGAAAGTCTTGGCACTAAAAAGAATATTTACAACTCCACCCTTCATATAAACATGTCTCATCCTGCATTAAACCCATGATAATGCTGGCTAAGGAAACCGTTTTTTTTAATCTCAGACATTTATTTAATAAGTTGATTTATGAATAAGTTGAAACTTTTACCAAAGAATCAGAAATAAATACTTTGGTCGTCATCCATTTAAAGGTCCACTTTGGGGGAAGGTTCTTTTTATATCATGGTCTCCTTCTATGGTCCTTAAGGTCTCCAGGAGTCTTCCACATCATTAGATGCTTATGTGGGTCATTCAAATGTTGGCTCTGCTCACCTTTGCTTCCTGCCCCTCACTAAATGTTAATTAATGCAGGTCAGTGAGATTACTCCGAAGCTTGTGTGCTCATGAATGTGTAGACACTTCTGATATTGTTAGTTTAATGTGAATGTGGGTTAAATAATGTCATCTTACCTTTAAAGACCACCCACAAAATATCACACCTCCCCTGTCTGCCTGCCACCTGTCCACTCCTCTGTGTGTGTGTGTGCGTGTGTCTGTGTGTGTGTGCACTAATTCCTTTCTAATGCCATCTGTAGATACAGCCTCTGGGGGAGAGGGGGCGTTGTTCATTAACTCCAACAGCATGATTTCAAGGCAATAGCACTGCAGGAGTGTTTATGGATGTGTGTGAACATGTATGAGGAGCATGATCTTTACAAACATATGGCAAAAGAGTCTCTCCCCGGATTCAACATACATCTTCTCTTTCTCCCTTTCTCTCTCTCTGTTCTGTTGTTCTCTGCTTTTATGCCTTTCAGAAGATAACCGATTCTCTGATCCGTAAGAAGTCAATTAAGGAATCCTGTATTACCATCGATTCCTCCTCTGATCCCGTGCTTTGTTCAGACACAACACAAACCACAATTTTCCTGTCGAGAGGAAGGCTCGGCTCATAGCATTGACGGAGTGCTGCGCCCCACTTCTGCAAATTGGGTTTTAATGATTCAACTCTCATTTCTTGAGCACTGCTCCCTGATCCCCAAAGAAACTAAAGGGTGGTGTCCTTTCAGAAGGACTGACAGAGAAAAGGTCGGAAGGGAATGTTCTGTGACATTGAAATACAGAATATAAAATATGTAGGCCACTTTTATGGAAATATTAAGGATGTGGCTCATCAGCATTAAGCACTGAAATCAGCAAACAAACCTTTTTACAGTGGCCTCTTCACAGGGACTGTGTAGATTTTCCAGCAGGTGAAAAGCAGGTGGCTTTTAATTTCTATGTGCTGAAAGTAGTAAACAGTGGTATCAGAACGACCTCAGGAATTTTGACAAGGTCCAAATTAAAAATGGATGACGAGAGCATTTCCAAAGCAGCAGGCCAATTGGATGTTTCTGGAGTGCACTGTTTAGCACCTACTATTTTGGGGTTTGAAGGATTATTAAGGCTCTCTTATGCACATGGGCAGTGAAGCCAAACATCTTAACGAAGAGCCAGAATGAATCCAGTGTTTGTTCTGACTGACAGGTATCAGTTTACTGTCTGTGTGGTTACATAGTCACGTTTAACTGAGCTTCTTTTCACACAGAACATTGATGTACACATCGGAGGCAAATCTGAGTTTGCTGTGTTTCTCAAGGACATTCAATGTCTAGTCATGGGATTAAAGGAGCGGAAATAAGTTGTTTACATGGACATTTAATCAGACGTGTCATCATATAAAAATAAAGATGACTCATTAACTCAATCAGACTGATTCAACTCTGCTCAATCAGAATTAACCTTTGATCAAGTGGAATGGCATGACCCTTTTGATAATCTGATTAACGGGAAATTGTCATCACGTAAATACTTACAGTGATTGTTTCTCTTTGATTGGGACAAATTGTTGCCAATTGTTCCTTCTGCAAATGCTTAAACCATGTCGCTGAGAGGGGGAAGCAAGGTGCAACATCTTTAACTTAATATTTCTAAGAGTGCTCCACACCAACAAAATTCAGACGGAAAGATTCCCCAGGCTCATCCACAGACTCCTGGACAGAACAGAGTGAGCTGAGCTGTGAAAGTCCACTTTCCCTCTCTGTTTGTTTGTAGACAGCAGGAAAACGTTTATCTCTGTGTCTTCTATCCCATTTTCTTCCCTTTTTTTGTTTTATATACTTCAGATCATCAGTTAGGGTTACCTTTCTTTACATGTAAAAGGGTTCCTCATTTGGCTGAAGAAATTATCATTTCACTTTTGCTATTTTTTGCTGTTGATTGTGGCATGAAGGCTTGTGATTGATAACTTCCTACATTAGTCAGTGGTTTAGTTTCTGGTCTTCGGTTTTAACTTGTCTCGTTCAAGAGTAACTCATAAGAAATTGACGCCCAGGACTATCCATTTCTTTCCCAGAGCTTTGGCTGAATGATCATTTCCACATTTTGGCCCCTGTAAGAAGGGGTTTTATAAGCTGTTATGGAGGATGCTTTATGGTGTTTAAAACAAACAGTTCCGAGTCGACAGGAGTTTCACAAATAATATGTATTTTAAGGTCCACAAAGCAAAAATCTAAATTTACTAGAAACCAGGATAGAGCAAGCCTCCTATGTTACCCCAAATCAAAATCATGATAGTTCTCATGTCTAATCTAACTCCAGGATGGGACAAATAGTAAAATGTCATGATTTTACTCTGCCTCCGGTCACACACTGTTTGCGCAGCAGATGTCCTCAAAGTTTTTCTCTTATATGAAATATCTGTTTCACATCTGCCCTTTTTCAAATGATTGAATCGGTCCCTGGATATCTATACCTCTCAGCTAGTCCTTTGTGTTTTTTTTATCAGCCTGTCAAAACTGTTTTTTCTGATGCTCCCCAGGATGTTGTGCAGTTACCTGTGCAATTTCTCCTCTCATTTTAATGGTGAGCTGCCTGTGAAACAAGTTTGTGCATTATTAAACCACTGAGTCTGTTCCAGCCTGCCTGGTCAGATTTTGGAAAATTATAATAATGTAGGTGTGCACCGTAGGCAAGAATAAGGTTCATGGCACTCAAAAGCAATCTATTTGAAAAATGTTTGTTTTTCAATGGGTAAAGAGCTTTTGTGTCAAGATTGAGGAACCATCAATAGGTTGTAAAGTGCTTCAGAAGACTTTTAAGATACTGAGTCATATAAGGTGAACTTTTATTTAATGTCAACTGACATTGACACTGAAAGAAAGAAATAATTTATCCACCACATACACCTTTCTTAATATTATTCAGTGCACTTTAAAATAGATACATGCATTTGCATCATGCCTATTTTTGCATTTTCTTGAACAAGAGAGAACATTTTAATCTTCACAAATGCAAAGATTTCTACAATCCAAATTTCATTTCCGTTAATTCCTTACTACTGTGAAAACAGTTTGTTTAGATGAGTGGCGATGACCCTGTGTTCTTCACAAATACACACACACATTTCGCTCTGAGGGAGCACAGATTCAAACATTGCTTCTGCCTCACTGCACCACAAACAGGCATGCAGAAGCCTGAGGACTATTCTACATTGGTGTGCACATACACGCACGTGAAATAATGCCCACACGCTTCCATGCAGCCTCTCTCCCTGCAAGACTGGAGGCATGTGGAAGTCACTCAGGGATGCCAGCACATATGTGTCGCTTTCTACTTAATATGTGTCACTTATAAGAAAGAGGCCAAGAGTTTAGTTAGTTACAAATGTTCACAGTATCTGATAGAGGAGGTTAGCTGCCTCCTCTAAATGAAATGCCTCTCTCCTTAGCTTTTCCTCACATTCACATGATAACACTGCCTCAAATCATGCGCTCCATTGCATGTTGAACTCTGTTTTTCACCAGCTTTAAATTTGTCTCAGATTTTTTTTTCCTTGCAGCAAAGCATGCAGGGTATTTTAACATAATTTGAAAACAAACATCAGACAAAAAGGCACTGCTTCCAGAGTGTCCATCTTTCACCAAAAGATTGAACCAAGACTGAACAATTATATAAATGAATTAAAATTTAAATAAATCCATATGTATATATATATATATATATATATATATATATATATATAGAGAGAGAGAGAGAGAGAGAGAGAGAGAGAGAGAGAGAGAGAGAGAGAGAGACATTCTTCATCAACTCATGTTCTTGCAAGACAGACTGTTTGGTGCAATGTTGCTCATGACTCACTCTGTTTCAGTGGGCTGCTAAAATGCCTAGTCTGTTCAGAGGGGACACAAGCCTGTGGCGTGTTGCTTCTCTTTTTATTTTCCTTTCTTCTTTTAGTCTGTTAGATTAGCTTTTTGTGTGTTAATCATTGTAAACTCTTTTGTTGACATCCTTTTTTTGCTACAACTATTTTCTTAAGACATGTATCTCTGTAAAGCCCAGTATTATATACGTCTTTAAGGCTCTATCAGCTAGTGTTTCCTTCAGAGCTGTTTGTCCTTTTGAAATATTTAATGCTATATCTAATGAAAAATTCCTTACAAACCTAATGTAATACTAATGGGCCCGTGTTAATGCAGTGTTCCTTTGCACATAGGGGAAATGTGATTGTAGAAATAGGGAAATGTCTGAATGCAAATCTCCAGAACATTTGTTCTGGAGATTTCCCACCTAATAGCTCTCTGGAACACCAGTGGATGAGACGTTGTATAAAAGTGTCTGCAAATATTTCAGAGCATTTTCATCTATAAGGAGCCTCATCTGCTATTCTCAACATGTTGTAAAGGAAATACAAATTTCTGCATCCTGTGGTGCTTCCTCCATGCTACAGACACATGTTTTCTAACACCCCCTTCTTCAGATTTCCAGCCTGGAGAGTACATCTTTAGCAGAAAGCCTCCTACTGTGATGTGCTTGTGTGAGCACCAACTGTGAAAAAGACCAGCTCAAACTGTCTTGTCTTTCTCCTAAACAAATCCTATTTTTACATATGAAAATTTAAAGACATAAATGAGATGAGGGGGAAAAAATACAGAAATGCAAAGGTGTAGGCAGCAGGTATTGGTAATTAGTTTCCTTCAGTCTGTGAGGAATAACAAACATTGTTTTACAGTCTGATCATGTTTTATGATGACATTCCAAACAAATTCGCATAAATCGTCCTCCTTCACAGACTCTCTCCCCTTCTAATGTTATGAAACACCTGTGTTTCCTCAGCAAAGCTTAGTAAATGAGTCAGACTGATATATCTAAACAATCTGTCCTTGAATTTTGCTCTCAGAAAGAATCTATGCAACAGGGCTAGATGCAGAAATCAATTTGTCCATGCTGAACCTACTCCTGCACATCTTTAGCAAATACTCACATTTTAATACCCAAAACAGACTTAAGATGGATTCTCTCAAGACCCCAGGGCCACAAATGCTGCCTCGTATTGTGAATTACATTCTGATATAAAAGTTTTGGGTGGTTGCTTCTGCACTGAAGACAAATAGGTAGGCTGTTCACTTCTGTCACACCCGTTGAATATATGGATGCATTTATCAAAGATGACTTTAAAAACAAACCTGCTCCAACACTCTTTGTTTAAACGTGTTAGACAAGTGGGAAATTTAGGTAGCTGAATGTAGAGCAATCCGTCTTTTAGCGTCCAAATCAAGAAAAATGCTGTCTTCTATTTGGGTCAATATGGTATTCAGACAGGATCTCCTTAATCGGCTCCATTTATTTCATGCTGGCTGTCAGCCTCCTCAGCTGGGCTTTGCTGACAGCTAGTCTGTGTCTGGCATTGTGTGAATAGGGTTCTGAAGAAAATTTGGTTGTATACATTCCTCTCCAAACCCATGACATCCATTTCTATTTTTTAAGTCTCTTAAATCTCATTGTCCCCCTGCTACTTCCCGTTTGACTCGTGTTTTACACACTATGTCACTTGGAACCTGTCCTTAACCCCAAACTGTATGCGTCCACCCATTTCTCCTTCGAAAGATTCAGTCATGAATTTATTATGTGAATCAAAATAGAGCAATGACTCTTCGTCCTCTTTCCTGCATGTCATTGGTCTAGAATGAATAATTCAGACACTGTGGTTGAAATTAGGATCAGGGAGAAAAAGGGAATTATTTTGAAGCTTCACTATTCAGGCTATTTTGAAACGGCGAGCTGTCAGCACCTCTCCTACAGCGCTCAAGCTTTCCTCTCCTTCTCTTTTTGCTGCCTCTCATTCCTCCCACCAGTTCAATCACTATCACAGGAAGATAGAACAGGTTCTTCCTCTTTTGTCCTTGGGACTGTAAGCTGACAGGAAGGGACAGCAGTTGGTTTGTGTTCACATTTGACGTGTCTTTGTGGCTGATTTGACAACATGTTTGTCTATCTTCCAGCACTAATCCTTTGGGCTTTTTGTCAGCATGGAAATTATGATTATGAATCTTTTTGCAAAGTTTTACCGCAAAACTTTGATGGTGTAACAAGCAACAGACTATTTATTTCCCCATGTTCAGAGACTCCCGTTGATCTCATTCTAGAGAATTTACATCTTTCAGTTTAGAATACATTAGATGTGTTGTGTTTTAGCTAGCAGTATTAATGCCGTGAAATGTATCCCAAAACATTGTACTTTGAGTCTTACAACATTCTATGAAGAGAAATTGGCAGGGGAGATGCTGAAGTACTTCTTGCTTCATATCAGACAACCTGTTTAATTTGCCAAATGGTGCAGTGAGCACCCGACAGAGAGTCTGCTAACCCTGGATCCGCCTCCACATCCATGCATGATTTTCACATGGACAAACACATGGCTTTGTATGCGCATGAGGTCGATCTTGTGCTCGGATACACACACAGATGCAGTTGCACAAATGAATGCATATTCTTGGCCTCCTGGGAAAGAGGAAGCTGAATGAGCATTAGAGGGAGCAAAAATGATGGAGAGGGTCCTTGAATTTGAACTGGATTCTCATGGGGAGACCTGCAATCATCTCTGTGTCCTCACTGCCAGGAACCCACAGCTTCCTTTAGGAGCTTGAGCACCATGAATCTTTCAATATTCTCTCAGGGAAGTTTTTCTTTCAATATACTCTCAATTGCTACTTTTGGGGGGGAAATCCTTCAATTATCAAAAATAAAGAGCTTGTGTTATTTGTTTTTAGCGGAGGACAATGGAATCCTCCAGTAGTAGCCAGTACTATACTAAGATGTATCAGAGGACAAATGTCTTAATCATTTATCAGTAATACATCCTTGGCTCAGCAGCAGCTGGTAATGTGGGATTACTACTCTTCTTAAACTTAACAATGATTTTTTTAAAGTTTTCTAAAGAATATATTTACTTTAATATGGTGTATGTACTTAAGTAAATAGATTAGGTTGAAAAAGAAGCTTTGAAGACTCCAGTACTATTTTGAGTCTCGTCTAATTTCCTCTAATACTTAGAGGAAATTAAGAATTGCTATTGATAGATATTTTAGGATTTGGTCATTTCTACCCTTAATATGATGATTTACACGAGGGACCACAGAAATGTTTTTAATGAGTGTCTATCCTCACCTCTTTGATCAGTTTTAAGGTTTCAGTTACTGTTTGTATATGACTTTAACTCACCCCAAGGTTAAAAAACCTTATAGTAAAAGAAGCAAGAAAATATCAAAAAGGAAAGGAAACCGACAGAAAACAAAATTGCATAAAATCAACTAAAACATTAAATTATTTGTTCAGAAGAATTAAGCAAATAATGAGATAATACTTTGTAATTACCTCTTTCGTACAAGCAAAGAGACATTCCAAGTAGTCTTTTTTTTTTATTATTTCCTCCCTGATTTCTCAACTGGATAGCAGGAAACAACATTGACTGGTCCACAACACATAACATTGCTGCCTTAGAATAAAAGACTATCCATTTTGTTTCTCTGTCCTAAACACAGAAATTTCAGGTTCATTTCACAAAAATGTTGTCCTAAATCTTCATCCGAGCTCAGATGGGCTTCGCGAAACTCTAAACACATGCAAAGCTTTGAAGCTCATCCTAACGGTGTTTTCTTACATGGCTGAGTCACTCAGCATCCTGTTATATATATATATATTCCAACGTTCCCATCTCACATTGTACAACCATATGCTGTAAAAACTATATTTTGGGTGCTGACATACTACTGTGACTTCACACTGACCTTGAGCTCTTCAAACTCAAAAAAACACTTCATAGCCATACTTCCGTCTTCTTCTATTTTATAATTTTTACTTTCTTGACTTCTCCAGAATCTTTGTTCACCTGATTTATTTACGTTTCCAGGAATTGCCTCCTCCTTCCTTTTCTTTTCATCATCCTCACAATGATTTATTTCTTTTCACTGCCTTGTTCTGGGGTGTTTACAGAGCCGTTTGTGTGTACGAGGAGGTGTGTTTTGTGGGTGTGTTTGGAGGGTCGCATATCCTCCTGTGGGATCTCCAATGAAAAGAGGGTGCAGGAAGAGCAGTGATCAGCTAATGTTCCATGAAGCGCCATTAATTTATACACAAAACTGCTTTGTTCAAGCACACATCTCCGTGTCTCTCTCATGCGTACACATGTGCTCTGTTGCGGCTTAACAACTGAACAGCTTTGTCAGTGCTCAGGGATTGTCGGACTTGTCAGCGCATAGGATTCCGTTTTCTCCTACACATCCCTTGTTTCCTTTAATTCCACATCTCCATCCTTGTCGCTCTACATTTTCTACCCCCACCCCACATTATCCATTCCTGTTTTTCTTTAACCTTCACCTCTATTTCACCGTCTTCCTCGCCCCCATCTTTCTGTTCTTTCATCCCTACATCTGAAGCAGTGGTGACAGCTCCTATTGGTTGTGCAGGCAGAATCATAGAAATGGGCAGCCAATAAGCTTTTGGGCTAACAGGGTCACTGTTATCCATGAAGCAGTGCAATTACACTGCTGTCTACATCCCTGCCATGTATGAATTTCCAATGATTCCTCTGTCCTTGAACAACTCCATTGTGCATGAACATTGCTCTTATGTGTATGCTTTATTTACAACACCGTGTCCAAGAGGGCAGATCTTTCTTATATGGTTGAGGCTCCCAGAAATAATGAATTTTCGTATTCTATTTCCTGTTTTTATTTTTCAGAAGTGCCGATTGAAAAGCGTTTAAATGGAACTGAACGTAGATTTACATCAGTTGATGCATTCAGGTCAAAGCTATGAACATATTCATGACAGACTCTCCCCATGTGAATTCAGCATCATGCTGTTCTTCAAAGACTGCAGAAGGAAAGCTGTCACATTCCTCCCCTCCCCCGTCTTTCTCCTTTCAACTTGTTCCTGTTCTTGCTGTTTACTCTACACATACTATTATGTACTTATGTTCGATATAGCAGCCAGCCCGGTTGAGATTGTCTTAAAAAATGACAGATTCTCTTTGTCTCTCATCGAGAAAATGTGCCCTTTTTGCTTGACTTTGAGAGGTTAAAATTAATAAATTGCAGCATGCTTTTGAAGCAACATCATGATTTCTTGGCCTCTCGTGTGGCATTCATCTGGGCATCAACTCTAATTTGCATCATTAGATTCTTTCAGCTGTGAAATAGGTTTGACCTTCGTCCATCATTAATAACGAAGCGAGACAGTGTACCTCTTATCTCCCTCCTGCTTGCTCTTCTTCTCTTCTTCCCTCTTTCCCTTTTATCTGTCACCCTTCTCCTGGCCTCCATCCCATCACATCACATCACTTGGTTTTCAGCACACCTCTTCTAGGACTCATCATCATTTTTTGATGGCATACCAAGGATGTATTGGCCATCTTAGTTTTAAGTTCCCCATCTGGTATTTGCCTATCTAATGAGCTAGAGGATTGAATTAATGTATTTTATTCTGCTACCATAGGCATATAATAGCACAGCCAACACACTCTAAAACACACTTGGCTGCACAAGGTGGAAATGGGGCTCTTGGTTTTCAGGTGAGAAATCTCCAGGGATATGCTTCCTTTCACAGAAGTCGCCTGGCTATCACCAAAATCTTCAACCGCTCCACTGGCACACAGAAGAAGACGTGATTTCACTTCCCAATGACCAACCTTTGAATTACCCCACCATTTTCTTATCTGGAAGCTCATTAGCCTTTACAAAGGAAATGACACCAAAAATGAACTCCCTTCATATCCTGTTCAGAGCCCAGTAATCAGAGCTGTGATGACAGAGCCTTCAGTTTGCATAAAATGAGTTTTGTCCTCTTTAGCAACACTGGATGACCTCATTTATCAGAGCGCGTCACAATATACTGTGCTGGCTGATAACTATTGTGTGTAAAAGGCTGGAAAGCTGTCAGACAAAGCTAATGGCAGTGGTTGTCAAGGATATTGAATGAGTCTTTTCTGTCCACAATAGTTTTAAGGCCACAGATCCCCATAGGGCAAGGCTAATTCAAGGCTGTTCAGTCACTTGTCATGGTGGCTGTCACTCAAAATGATATGTGTCCGCATGTGTGCGGCCAACTCTGATTAATTTATGTTATCTCGACTATTCTTAAGCCTGTTTCTTAAATTTGCCTTTTTGCTATAAGCGTGATAATCTCTGCATTTGCTGGTTAATTATACACCAGGAAAAAACTGTCGAACTAAATGCATTTCCTTATAAACTTTTAAAAAAGCTTTGTAAACACAGGCTTATTTGCGTGCCACAAATTGTGTAGCTTTGTGCAGCTTCAGCAACGCACGCACAGGACTTAATGACTTGTGTCTGGCACATGTCCAAACGTCTGATCTGCAGAGTGAGCAATGGGAAAGAAAAAAAGAGAGACAAAACCACAATGGCTCACATGCAGCACTGTATCAAACAGACTGGCAGTCGTGCCATGTCAACGCATCCCAGCAATTCTGCACAGGTCTGATCTCAGTAGAAACAGTTGCTTTTAAATATCTGTGAACAAAGAGAAATGGCCTCCGTCTCAGCTCCATCCTGTTCGCAAATGAGACAGCGACCCTTCGTGTTTAACAGGACCTCGATTGGTAGAACTGCTGAATGCTCTGTTAAAACTTTGCAGGAAAGACAAATCCTTATTCATGCTCTCAGCTGTCTTCATAAAGTGCAAATTCCTTTGTTGTATGAATGTTATAATCATTCATGGTTGCCTGTTCTGAAAGCCTGTCTATATCTATTCCCTGAGAGTATATTGGCAACCTGTGACATCAGTGTCTGGAATTTAAGCAGACCTTCGGTAAGTTTGGTGATATTGTAAACCAATCTGTTCCCATTTTAGCCCCGGCATGCTGCTAATGCCTGCCAAGGGAGCTGAAACGGCCTCTGCCCCCGAGATTTATGATAACACCTTGACCCCTGCACTTCCAGATCACATGACCTAATCATGAGTTGGTAGGGAATCTGTGATGCCAAGGCTGAAATGCTTTGTACAAGTTCTTCGTGACTGTGTCTGAGTTGAGTGAGCACTCTAAAACCTAGACGTCATAGTTCTCTGCAAGGTTACAATTTTAATAAGACAGACTCCTGGGCTTCCCTCTGTTGTTTGTTTACTTCACAATACAGTACGTATCTGCCTCCCAGTGTATTTGCGTGTGCTTTTGGTGTGCATGTGAGCATGCTGCGTGTGTTATTTCTCGTGTCTGCGCTCTCAGTATGCATTATCGTGCGCCAATGTTTGAGCCAAAGAAAAGCAGGTCAAATCACTGCAGGGTGTGAGACTCATCAGAATGGCTTCAGCTAATTATATGTGCCATGGAGTAAAACAAAAAGATACATTTTCACTAAAAGTAGAGTACTGACAGATACGCTCTTTGTTTCCAAAGCTTTCCATTTCTGAGGATGCTTGCTGGCCTAATCTGTTCTAACATCCACTGGAGTAGATGTTAAATATTTACAAGTATCAGACATTTGCAAAGGAGCTACAGCGATAACAACTTTTCCTCAACTTTTCAATTATTTCATTTACCCAGCAATATAAACTGTACGTGGGACTGACCAACCTTATTATCACTGAGGAAAAACATCATTACAGTTATGTAAAAGTGCTCATAGATTTGATATAACTGCTTGAATAATGGACTATTGTAGAACATTATCATAACCTTACAGAATTGCATAAATGGGGCTTAAAATGTAACTCCCTTTGAACATGTCTGATGGTAAAAATAGGGTTTCATTGCAGGAGTATAAATATAAGTTTGGCATTAATTATTTTATTCATCCATCCATCCATTGTCGACCGCTTATTTGGGGTCAGGTCTCGGGGAAACCCAGGCTGGTCCAGCATTCCACAGCCAGGACAAAAACCACACTGCTCCTCCTGAATCCGAGGTTTGACCATCCTATGGACCCTCCTCACCGTCTACGGTCTACGGTCCCCCTTTTTAAGGAGGGGGACCACCACCCTAGTCTGCCGATCCAGCCGAACTGCCCCTGAAATTCATTCTTATCTGCTTATAACATCCACCCAGCCATTTTATTTATTTTTTTACACCTGCTTATTCCAATTTATGGTTGTCAGGGGCTGACATTGGGCAAGAATTTGGGTGCACCCTGGAGTTCTTTTTTTAAAGAATCATTCATAGCTATATTCCATTGGACATTATTTAGACGATTCTGGGCTCTTCAGTTGAAATTATTTGTTGTTCAATCACCAAGTTCTGGTCAAAAAGGCTGATATTTAAGATTAATATCACTGGTGAATCAAACGTTTAACAAATAATTAGTAAGCCAATGTCATCAAGTCATTGGTTTTCTGTCAGGATATTTCTAATTAAAGCCTTATTAAATGTCAGTTGTGCGGTTCAAATAGGGTAAATAGTGTCAAAAGTAAAATTTCATGTATCTTGTCTGACAAAATTTAAATGCTGTTGTCTTGATCAAGAGTCAGTCAGTCCCTTTTCTCAATCATCATGTTCTGTAACTCTCAGGATAGACTGCTACAGTGATGATCTGACCATGTTTAAAGACTACATGACACTGAAAAGGGAATATCTGTTCATAAAGCTTATCCACCGTCTAATTTTGCTTCATTGTACATCCCTGTGAAGGTGTTGAATATGACACTTTCATCTTATAGGTGCTTCTGTGTGTCTCTTCTGTGTGCTTCTAACGCCAGTTAGAAATTGTCGCAAGAAGCAACAGATGGGGCACGACAGGTTTACAGATGAATTCATAGACGTTTGTTCTCCCTCTGAAAAGGACAAACAGCATTTGAAGTGACTCACTGAACACGGCGGCGTTTTGTTTTTGTTTTCTCTTTTAATCCCACCATCCCTCTGTGTATATTTACCAGAACCATCAGACTGGACTGTCTTCAACTGTCAGATTAAAGCAGCGAAAGAGGAAGCGAGAAAATGTAGAGGATAAAAAAATAGATGGAATATGCGTCTGTGTGTATAGGTTTACATGAGGAATCCAGTTTAAGCTATTTTAGGTGCACAGGAAATTCACACAAAGCCTGATGTGAAATGTGAGAGTCTGGGTCTTGCTGTCAATATATCCAACTAAGATAAATTGTTTAGAACTTCCATGTATTAATATGATGTGACTGGACAGGATCAGCTAAATAAAAATAGAGTCCTCAGGTAGAAAGCTTATTGAAATATAGATACCGTTTGTCTTTCAGGTCACATTTGCTGTGAATAATCACAGAAGAGGAAAACTGATGAACAGATACAATCACTTCAGAGGACTGAAACATGCCCACACATCATAACTCACAGATACACACATCACTGATGTTTGTCGTAAATTTTATGATCTGGTACGCACCACACTGTTTCTCATAATGACAAAAGGGAAAACAGCAAAGCCAGTACTGAGTGGGAGAAAAATGAAGCAAGGAATGAAAAAACATAACACCGCACAGAGCTGAAAAATCTTGGGTGTTCTCCATCACATGCTACTGCAGGAACAGCTGGATAAATGGAGTGTGCAACAGATTATGCCTGGAGAGATCAGAGACATTTGAAAATCCTGAAAGAGTATACTTTTATCCCGTTAATTATTTTTGGTTGTGCAACAAATAATTATGGATGAAATATATAATATCAAATGAAAAAGGAGTTTTAAAAAAGTGTTAGTGTGTTAAAATTAGCTTAATTGATTGATAAGAGCAAAAGGAAAACAATTTTTCACATGTAAACACAACATTACACAATGACAGTTAGTATTCAGAACATAATATAACTGAAATGTCAATAAATATTTTATATTTGCATCCAAGTATTTTCACTGAATTAAGCCTAAACTCACCATGTTCACTTTTTTTGTACAAAAATGCTTTTATTTTGTTTTATTTTGCAAATGCAACGGTAACCAGAAGAATTATGACAGAGATCAGGTTTTTTCACGGTTCGTACAGATTAACCATTTCCGACCAAAAGATGCATGGCTTTGAAGAGGGGGAATCTTTTTCAGTTTAGGAGGCTTAACTTCCCAGACTGGTGCAGATTTGTACATTTTCTGAAAACATTTTAAAAACCTTCACCAAGCACTCAACCATGTATCGGCTGAAAATCATCTAGCTACTGTAGGAAACCACTCAAACAAGAGCGTGCAGTCTGTTTTGTGGCCATCTGCTCGGGCAGCAACATCGGATGCACTGACTCGAAGAAACTTAACAAGCCAACAATGAGGGCTGGCTCTGTGTTGGGCCGCCTAGAGGTGAATGTGCAAAGAAGAATGTCCGAGTTGATAAGAATAACTGGACAATACTACCCCAGCCCTTATGGTACTGTTGAAATAAGAGAATGGGCTCAGTTAGTCTCCTTTTCATTTAATGACCATACACGTATTTATGAGTGCTATAGCATGGATAGCCAGGCCGGAGAGTAGCAGAAGCAAGCTGTACTCAAGAAGCTTTCAACTGGAGATGGCTTGCATGAAAGAGACTAGTAGGAAAGACAGATGAGTGAGTCCATTCCGAACCACCAAAAGAACAGCAGAAAAAAAACTGAAGGAAAGATATTAACACAAGAGGATACATTACTCAGAAGAGAGCCATGAAAGAGCCTGATTACCACACCACAGATGCAGAAAATCTGGCAGAGATTGGGTGCACAAGCTGGTCCTTGAACGCTGAGTGATGAGGCTTCCAAGCAACAGGTGTGACAGCTGGAGAGCCCCCTCACAGACCCCTCAAAGGGAGAAGGATCCAGGGCCTGCCCAACCCAGCCTGTAGTCCAGAGGGAAAACACCCAAAACCATAGGCAACTGGTAACACAACAAAAACTACACTTTTAAATGACTGTCATGAACAGGATTAAAAATCATTTTCAGAAAATCAAGGCTGTGCCATCTTCAAACAAAGCTTTAGGTTTGACAAAGTGTCCAGGCTCTATCTCCTTAGCAGGCATGTGCAGGACATAGGGTAGTTCGGCAGCTACCACTGCCCTAACGTAACTTATGTTTTATAGATGTGCTGCATGTGACTAATCACTTTGAGCACCTTCTGCGGCACTGAGAGAAACTGATACAGATTATAGCTATCAGTGTTACAGGATTTGTCAGTTCAACTCCCCGTTGTGCTGACACCACTCACTGAAGTCTCAGTGTTGGTGGAGTTCAAAGTGAAAACATGTCACGCGTGCGCACACACGCACACACACACACATAAAAGAAACGACCTTCTGGACCCGTCTTCTTTTCTAATCCACTTAGCATTTTCTATCCTCTGCCACACCAGCCCAGACAGTTCCTGTCTGAATTCAGGGCTCTTTGTGATAGGGGCGAGGCAGCGATATGACAGTAAATGCTTTTTGGGATGTGGCAGATGTTTGTTGTTGCAGTCATTCTAAGTTTGGAAGAGAATCTCTCTTAACAAGCTGCACCTTTATTTTCCTCTTGTCTGGGGAGGGTTTTGTCTAAGCTGCTTTAAACCTTGTTGTGTTGTTCCTGTGTGATGGTCAGGTGTGTGCAGTTTCAATGTCATTTTTGCAATTTGATGCAGTTGAAAATCTTAAATGAATTGGTGATTTAATTTCTGCCACATGCCACACTTCATGGGAAAGATACATACATCAGCACAGAGAAATACAATGTTTTACTTTGAGGGTAACCTGGTTAAAGGGGAGACGTACTAGAAGGAGCCATTTTGGTGAGATAAAGATGTGCTGGGAGGTGAGGCTTAATTTTAACAGGCTACTTTCTTTCCATCCCTCATCTATGGCCACGAGATCTGAAAAGCGACAGAAAAAAGGATGCTGAAATGGATTTCCTTTACAGAGTGTCATCCTGAGCGAGCTCAGAATAGAGCCACTGCTCCTCCACATCAAAAAGAGTCAGTTAGAGTCATTGGGACATCTGGTTTGGATGCCTCCTGGTTGCTTCCCTTTTGAAGGTTTCTCTTTTTACACAAGCCCATCTGGGAGGCCCCAAGGCAAGGCTGCAACTTGCTGGAGGGATTTTGTGTCTTTCCTGGCCTAGGCACAGCTTGGGATCCCCCAGGAGGGGCTTGAGATTGCCTCTGTAGAGAAGAATGTCTCAGTTTACCTCCTGGATCTTTTGCCTCTGCAACCCAAACTTTGATAAGCAGAAGTCCCCTGTTGGTGACAGACATAAAATCCAAGGGTCTTGTTTCAGGTCTGATTGGGTTTGGCAATCATTACTTATTCATTTTGTATATGCCTGTTCTTTTAACAAATGGTATACTGGTATACTCTACAACTGTATTCAGCTGTCTGAGTCTGTTGTATTCCTTATGAAGAGCCACATTCTCAGTTTGTAGGTTGTGTTATGGATATCTTCACCAGCCAGTTGGGTAATGAGTGAAAAGATATTGTAAGGTCTACAATCACAAAAGCATCTCTTTTGAAGACACAGAACACATGTCTGAAATAAAACAGAATTCTTTCAGTAAATCAATACTACATAAGTGATACAGACATCAAAGTGTTCTCTTTGAGCACTCATATGTCATTACCAATTTCCTTCATATTTTTTTTTTATGAGGAATTTTCTTTTTGAATAGAATATTTTTTCTTCTCGCACTTCTGACTTAAACCTGTACCTGAATTAATATTTGACCTAGTAGCATGTTGTGAGCTCTTCTTACTTAGGCAGATCACAGCAGTGTTCTTCACGGTGAGTGCAATTATGTCAGCTTGAAAAATGTGCCTCCGGGATGGTTACAGAGCTGTTGTCAGCTACTGTATTGTGCGTCTGTAATGACTGTCATGATGCAGACAAATGACCAGACCCTTTTAAATATCGACCATTTGCTCATGTTCTGTGTTTTCTTCTTGTAATGTTCTGTCTTTCCACCTTTATTATTTAAATTGTAGCTGTGCTCACCCGCTTGCATTGTGCGACTCATCACTGTAGGGGTTCTGCTGTGAGATTCTCCTTTGGGAGCATCCTCCATTCTATTTTCCTTCTAATTATGTTGCAATGACAGGTTTCCTTTGATATAATCGGAATCAGAAATTCAATTTGTGATGTTGCTTTTGGTTTTCCCTCACTCTGTTTTGTGCAATAAAAAGAAAAACTTTTTCAGAATTTTCAGAACTTTTTTACATAATGATCAAACCATTCACTAATATGTCATTTAATATTTTCGTGAATGTCAGATCATTTATGTATTAGTTTGTATGTGTTATGTATCACTACTATATGTAAGACCAAAGGCATCAAACAACAAAAGATTATCCTCACCAAGTCTGTCCTCTGCTGTGATGTTTCACATTCCCTTCATCTTGGCCCACTTGGCATTCCACAAGGTTTTTAAACCATATTCCACACTGGACTTAAAAGGCAGCGACTAAGCACAGATTTGATACTGGAGTTAAAGCTACTTAGCGACAGAAAGTACCAACTGTCAGCTTTCCTATGATGAAAAAAAACAGTCAAGTTTGCACTTAGAAATATTTGTAACAGTAAAACGCTTGCTGTAATAGCCTACTGACTGGGGAGGCTACAGAAGGGATATTGGACTCTGGGAAACTGAAGTCTGCTGACCAAATAGCAGGTGAAACAACCAGTGTGTGAAAACATCTGGCTATAACCATCAGGACTGAGTCTGTATGCATGATTCTGGAGGGATGTTGCACTTCCACATCTGTTTGTCTGATTAGATAACTAAAATGCTGCTATTTTTAGCTTTTGGACAGATTTCACTTCTGTTCTTCGTCCTCTGTCTCCCAGGACAGCTGGCCCGTGGCACACTCTTCCCTGCTGTATGGATAGCTGTTGAATTTGCCCCTGATGTTTGCATAACATCTGGCAGATGCTAATTTACAGTTTGTTGTACAGAAATCTGGCTGCTAATGTGTTCGGTGTTCAGGTACTGGCAAAAGATGTAAGACTGATGTTTGGCTCTCTGAAGAAGTAAATGAAGGGAGTTAGATCCACAAGTCAGCACATGCTGCTCATGAAACAACTACCTGCAACAATAGTGGAGTGAGAGAAAAAGAGTGGACTCATTCGCCTGCTCAGTGGGTGATTTATAGACCCCTCTGGGTCCATGTGTTTGATGGTGTGTGTCTGAAGGGTCCCTTCCTGTCCTCAAGACAAGCAGTAAGGATCTTGTCTGCCTTGACGATGTCAGGCAGATGATTCGTGCTGTAACTTCGCCACTGGCCAGTAGGATCAATCTTTGGGGAACATGGGAATGGGTTGCATCCATCACATGGCTAAGTTTAGGGCAGGAGTGCACAAGCCTACATACAGAGACTCTATACACTGAGCAGGGACAACATTAAAGTCACTATTAGTTGAAATCCATAAATATATCATCATCAAATAAATCATCAGAGCTTAGGTGAAAATGGATTTTCACATGGCCATCAATATTTCTGGCAGTTGGCTGGTTGCTTTTCTATCACATTTGCTATCTGGCTTGGATAATAGTTTGTTGCCTTGGTTATGGGAAAAAACAATCACAGATAATCAATTTTGTGTATGCTACTGTTTACCATTTACATACGGTTGCTCTCATAACCACAACAGACAGCATGAATATCATCCACCCATCTTTTGTATGTGTTTATTCCTGTTCAGGGTCAAAGGAGGCAAAAACCCTTCTCAGATGCCAAAAAAGAGGTTGTTGAAATAGTCAAGCCAAAGTTTAAATAGATGAATTACTGTTGTACTCCTTTTAAGTAACACAAAGATTAAACAAAGACATACAAAAAAACAGGTCAGTCGATAGCCAGAAGACGAATTGTTGGTATCTCTAGATAACGCTGTTGGATTTCAGCTTTGAAATAATTCATCAGTGCTGGGTTATTTTTCATTTCTTTGTTGTTCTTCTGGGCCATATTCCACCGGGATGCTCAGGTTTAATGCTCTGTTGCTGTGGTCATGATGAGTAACTGCTGGTTGACAGTGCAGGGCTGAGTTGCTACTGAGAAGTGGGTCAGTTTGTGCAGCAGTCTGCACAGCAGCCTCTCCGTGTCTGAGAAGTGTCTCTGAGCCAAAGAATAGATGATGGCCAATTTCAACCAGATCCTCCAGATAGGCACACCATAAACAGATTATTTTTCATTCCAATAAAAAAAGGGGGACACGTCCACTGTGAGGAGATTAGACCAAATCTCCAGAGGGGTTGATGATGCAGTCTGCTTGTGTGATCATGTGTCAAAAATATTCGAGTGATGGGAATGTGTGCAAAAGAACTCGTCTGCCACTGTTTATATTAAGCTTAAATCCTGTCTCAGCTGCTTTGATCCTTCTGATTCCTATGCATGAAACAGTCAGAAATGAAGAGCCTTTTTTATTATACTTAAATCTTAATAGACATAAGAGGAAACCTGCAGAAAAACAGTGAGGCTGACCAATTAGGCTTTTTAAACTGTATGACTCACACTCCTCCCGCTGCCCATTCAACACAACCTAAACCCATATATCATTTATCCGTTTAGCTCTGCTTTCCTTCTCCTGCCAGCATCAGAGTGCATTTTAACATGATATTCCCCAGTGATGATAGTATATTCTCTCTCATATCCTCTGAACAACCAAATGCAACAGCTTAATGTGAAGGGTTTCTCCTGGGCAGCTTGTGTTTGAATGCAAAAAACTGTCTTTCTCCCCCTTGTTCTCTCCCCCTTATCAATTAGTACTTTCCTTAAGTATGAAACTACTCTTACCAATTCCTAAAAACTCCATGGGCGCAGAGTAATGTTCTGAATTTTCTGCCAGATGCTCTTTGACTGTTTCTATGTAGAAAACAGTGTGTGGGTGAGATGACCGGTTGCCGAAAGGAATGTCAAAGCACAAGTGATTTATCTAATCCTCATGCTTGCAGCACCAAAAGGATTTTTAATTCATACCCAGCAAACTGCCAAGCCTACACAAACGTCCATCAACTTATACCATTATAAGACACATAAAATGCTTTTCTGCTCACCTTTCAAAAGTGCCACATGAAAGACTCAAAGTCCTAAAGACATAACATGACTGATGAGGAGCTCAGCCGGTTTAGTTTAGTTCTGATGACAATTTCATTGTACTTGTCAAAATGGAAATGCACAAATTCCGCTGAAACAAGATGCTGGCTCACACGGCTCTTAGCATACCAGTTATTGACGAGTCAAATAATCTTAAATATCTCAGATAGTTCAACGTTTCTGTAAATGGGTTCTCACCCCATTTAATTAATTGCAATGTAATGCCGTGATATCTCACATTTCTACAGCTTTCACTGAAGACGTAGGCTACACAGCTCACAACAATGTAATAGGCTCCATCTTTCTTATCATATATCACTGCTCATTTTGTTCCTTGTGTCTGCTTACAGGTGTCTGGTGCACTGACCCTGCCTGCAACAGGCAAGGAGTCAGAGGACCAGGGCCATGAGTGACTCTTCTGGCCCTGGTGGGCGGCCCTTGGTGCCATTACCAAGGATTTGTCAATGGATCCTGACTACATCTCTGGTTGTTGTGATAACCTTGACTCTGTCAGGGAGCAGCCAGGCCTGTCCCCCACGATGCGAGTGCTCAGCCCAGCTGAGGTCGGTTTCATGCCAGCGACGGCGGCTCATCAACATTCCAGAAGGTATTCCCACAGAAACACGGCTCCTAGACCTCAGCAGGAACCGGCTCCGTTGGGTCCAGATGGGTGACCTGACACCATACCCACGTCTGGAAGAAGTAGACCTCAGTGAAAATCTCATTGCTACATTAGAGCCCAATGCCTTCTCCACCCTTCAGAGTCTTAAAGTGCTTAAGTTAAGAGGAAACCAACTGAAGTTAGTGCCAATGGGAGCCTTTGCCAAACTGGGTAATCTCACCAGCCTTGACCTGAGTGAGAACAAGATGGTTATTTTACTGGACTACACCTTTCAGGATCTGAAGAGTCTGAAACATCTTGAAGTTGGAGACAATGACCTGGTTTATATATCCCACAAGGTGAGTTCTTTGGTACTTTGTTTGTACAGCAAACATTGTTGTACCCATCTGTTATTAGTAAATTATTTCACCATCTCCTCTTGATTCCCAGGCATTCTCAGGCCTCCTGGGGTTGGAGGATCTCACTATAGAGCGGTGCAACCTAACATCCATTTCTGGACAGACGTTGTCCTACCTCCGCAGCCTGGTCACTCTTCATCTTCGCCACCTCAGCATCACTGCCCTAGAAGACCAGAACTTCCGAAAACTCTCCAACCTGCGGGGTCTTGAAATTGATCACTGGCCATACCTTGAGTACATCTCCCCTCTAAGCTTTCTTGGCCTGGATCTCCACTGGCTCTCCATCACAAACACCAACATCAGTTCCGTCCCCTCAGCTTCTTTCAAGAATCTGGTGCATCTCACCCACCTCAACCTCTCCTACAATCCCATCATGACACTAGAACCTTGGGCCTTCAAGGATCTACTGAGGTTAAAGGAGCTCATCATGGTAAGCACCGGGCTGATGACGGTGGAGCCACATGCCCTCGGAGGTCTCAGGCAGATCCGGGTGCTCAACTTCACCTCCAATGACCTCCAGACTCTGGAAGAGGGCTCCTTCCACTCTGTCAACAGCCTGGAGACCCTCAGAGTGGATGGAAACCCCCTGTTGTGTGACTGTCGTCTGTTGTGGATCCTGCAAAGACGCAAGACCCTCAACTTTGACGGCAGAGTGCCGGTGTGTGCGGGGCCGGTGGAGGTGCAGGGGGTCAGCCTCAGCTCCTTCACCGATTCTGCACTCTTCGATCACTTCACATGCCAGAAACCTAAGATACGCAACCGTAAGATGCAGCAGGTAATGAGGATCATTTATGCTTATATTTCTTACTTTACATATTTACCTAATTTCAGAACCTCAACAAGTACCAAAAAGTGCTAAATTTGTCCCATATTTTGCTGTTTCATGTATGGTAATTCATTTGGATTTTTTTATTCATGTACTCCATTCCATCCACTTTCTCCAGGTGGTTGCTCGTGAAGGCCAGCCAGTGAGCTTTCTGTGTCGGGCTGATGGGGAACCTACACCTGCCATTGTCTGGATTTCACCACAGCGGAGAAGGATCACTGCTAAGAGTTCAGGCCGTATCACTGTTCTCCCAAGTGGCACCCTCGAGATTCGCTACGCACAGCTTACTGACAGTGGAACATACATCTGCATTGCCAGTAACGCGGGAGGCAATGATACCTACTTTGCCACTCTCACAGTGCGTGGCCAGCCACTTGATGTTGCCTCTGCCTTCTTTCTCAATCGCTCACTGTACAGTGGCGATTTCTTCAACGATACCAATCTAAACAACACAAGAGTATATCTCAAGTTCACCTTGGACCTGACGACCATCTTGGTCTCCACGGCAATGGGATGCATCACTTTTCTGGGGGTGGTTCTCTTCTGTTTCCTGCTGTTGTTCGTGTGGAGCCGGGGACGCGGCCAGCGCAGGAACAACTTTACAGTCGAGTACTCTTTCCGGAAATCTGAGCCTGCCACTGGGAGTTCTTCAGGAGGGACCAGGAAGTTCAACATGAAAATGATATGAAACAACGCAGCCAGGGGTCCCTCGGGGGAGGCATGAGCACGTCCCAAAAAACGTGTTTAACACACGCAAACACACACAGCCGCTGACTCACAAAGAAGTTTTAAATCACAATATAAGTTCATGTTAATACTCATTGCTGTCCATAACGCCCACATAAAAACAGGAGCCATGACTCAATTGAATGAATTGAATGAAAACAAAATTACCCTGATTTCTCCACCTCTCAGTGGTCTCACGCAGCTTGTGCTTAAAGCATGTTAGATTAAACAAATAAGAAACAATACCATTTTAGGACCTATTTCCTATCAATGGTCTATAATGGTAGATTTAAGATTTTTAGGATAAAAGTGGTAAATTGGCAGGATTCCTGAACTGTGAAAAATCATTTTCTTGTAAGTGCCCATTTTGTTTCTGGTACCATCAAAGAGATTTTTATAAATGAATACCATTTGGGCCTACTATTAAGAGAGTTTACAATTGTGTCTTGTTACAACGCATGCATTTTTGAGAGGTAAATTTGTAAAACTATATAGGTTGCATTTTTAAAAAACAGCTTCAAGGCCTACCATGTGTTCAGTCGTCAATTCAGACTACAGTGAAGATTATAAAGGGTCAAAAATTTCATTAAAATATTTTATGTAATTATCTTTAATGGCTTATTGCATGTTGAGTATATGATTCAGAGACAATCACTGGCTTTGTATAACTAACGCATAAAAGAAACATGATTATACCTTTTTCTTCTTTGTGAGGCTTTTATACAACTTAAGCTGTGTGAGTTTGGGACGAGCACACTGACCAAGAGCTGCCATGACTGCCTGTGGCCTTGAGGGTTTGGTTAAGAGGACAAGTCCATTGGACTCAGGCTGCCATGGTAACCAGAGCAACCAATGCAAGAGAGAGCAAAGGGGCCCTGCTGGCGAGCACGGGTAGGGTGCTTGGTACAAGGGGAGAAAGGACATAAGTCGCTCTGACCTCTGCGTCCTTACCTCCGTGTCACAAGCCCTACCGTTGCTCTTTTCTCAGCATGAATTCTTCTCTCATCTCTGCTCTCTGTTGTGTGGTTGGTCACCTGACCTTACCAGTGCCACCCGGGGGGAGCGGCCTGGGGAGTTGGGTCATACTCAGGGGTAAAAGGAGAGCACATGGTCTCGCAAAGAGGTTTTCACCTTACAAACACCCTTATCATGGTACAGACAGACACACAGCAGCATGTGTATGGCACCTTTTCTCAGGAAGAATGAAGTAACTAATATACAGAGTGAGAGCAGTTACACATATCCAACATTCCAGCAATACTCCATGTATAGCCATAAAGATAACGTTCATTCTCTTAGAGAGAACTAATGTAAATGTATGTGTGAAGAAACAAAGCCATAGATTGCATAGGTTGAATTTTTATAAAATAATGTGTGCATGATTCCGTTTAATAATGATCACCACTGCCATTGTATAAGCTTCCTGGACGTTCAAAAGACTCTCTGCTGTCACTGAGATTGCTTAAAGTTTCACCTTGCAACACATACCTAGAACCTGATCGCGCTTATTGAAACTGACAGGAACAATAATCACTATTACATCAACAGCCATGCAAAGTAATGAATCTCAAATTGTGACACCGATTGCTCTCTCTTTGCCTCTGAGACGGCCAGTGTGTGAATGTGTCTGCCCCCCTAGCCCAGTGCATCCCCCCCTTCGCCCCTTTCCCAACACACCCCCACTGGGTCCTCCTTTGGGAGGGGTCCCTGGCTGGAGACCAAAGATTCAAATGTAAATGAAGTCGTGTTAACCCTACCCACACCATGTGCACCGTATAGTGGAGAGTAGTACTGTGGTTTAAATACAACAAAAATCTTCATTTGAAGAGATTTTTAGCTTCTTTTCTAACCTTATTTTATTTTCTTCAGTTATTATCTGTGACCTTAGACTGTTTACCATTTTCACGTTTCTTGTCTTCCATGTTGGACATCTCTGTTCTCAACACTTCACTTAACAGAACTTGAACTGAACCATGCCAAAATTTCAAAGCAGTGATCCTAAAATCAGACTTAAAAATATATTTATTACTTTTCTATGATGAAATATTAGTGGCAAGTAGGGGTACTTGGACTGTGGAAAAAGCATTTACCTTTTGGCTGGAGACTACACTATTCTGGCTATTGCTCCATGGATATTAAGTCCGAGCAATAAGAAGCAATGATGTATACACACGAATCAGGTGATCCCATTGACAGTATTCATCACGGAGGCAGAAACAGCTTGTCATCCCTTTTGGCAACTCCTGAGACCTTTAGTCACAAATTCCATTTATCGTTATTCAGACAGAGCTTGTACACTACTCAGCCAATGCTGACTCTGAAGGCGTCAAATCAACCCTTTGAAGTTGGTTTGCTGGCATTATTAAAAAAAGAGAATCTGATCATTTTGCTGTGATATTGGAAGAAAAATAAATTGGAATAAGAATGCCCTCATATGTTAACATGAGAAATGTAGTGTTTTTATATCATCATCTCTAGACAATACTCTGTACAGCCCAAAAAGGAGCTTGTTTCTTTCTTGATAATGTGACAGACTTGATATTTCTAACTTTGTATCGCTGGCATGAGATAAATTGGTATCACAATGACAAAACAACAACTGAAAATGCTCTGAGTAAACTTACATTTTTTTCTGCCACTCTTATGTGGGAATTATGTAGATTATGCAAAACATATCTATTAGTCAGTAAAGTCACATCTGCAAAGTGTCTAAATTGAATCAATAGTTGTCTGCCTTTTTCACATTATGCTTATTTTTAGTAGGCCATACCAGAGGCTCTGGCATTCAACAACACATATATTACATTGCGGTAAATTAATGGTTTGGAAATTCATTTGCAGCCAGTAGAATATTTCATACTCTTCCAGCATGAATCATGCAAACTATATTTTAGTTGCTTCTCGGAGATGATGAAACCGCAGCTTCTGTGTGGGAATGATAACTGAACATCAGAAAAAGATTCATCAGACCAAATGAGATTTTTTTCTTAACTGGCTTGGTTTCACTGCCTTAAACAGTGTCCGCAGTCATTTTGTCTCTCTCCGTGTTGAGAACAGGATGTTTCTAACATGGATGTCCCCTCTCCCTAAGCCAAACCTCCTGTGTTTCAATTCCAAAGTATTTCTCAGTGTTAATTAGGTTTAGAGTAAGGACGTCTGTAGTGATTATTAATGGTGTTAGTGTAAACATCAATCACTATTGTGAGTATAGATGAGGGTGTGTTTTATTTTATTTAATTTTTCTCCTTTTTCCCCTCTTCCTAAACTCCCCCCCTCTCCCCGTCCCCTGTCTTCTAAGTATTTCCTACCCATGTTGTTCCTGTTCACAGTATTAGGCTGGAGTATGGTTGTGTGGTAGTAGACACGTATTCTGTGTGGTCGGTGAGTTGGTGTTGTAGTGTTATGATTCGTCACTCCTCATGATGCCACCAGACATGGAGCTGTGATTGGATCAGCGGAGAAAAAGTTGAAAGGGGTGACCCAGGTTCCCTAAAAAAAAAAACGAAGTAAAAAATAATAATAAAAAACATTGTTCCCATTTCACACCCTGCCCGGTTCACACAAACCAAGTCTTGAACTTTGGCACTCTGCACTGCACCACTCTGGGATCTTTCTCTGTATATGAAAACCCATGGACTGCATTGTATGTATTTCCTTGTTGTGATAGCTTGTCACTTCTACAAAAGTAGAAAGAGATGGATGGCTTTAAAAAATATATACTCCCATTTTGCCTAACAAGATAAACTGCCCATTCATTAAAAAGTAACATTTTAAAGTTTGTTAGGGTTGGGAAGAAGCATTTGATCTATTCAAGCCTCACAAGTCCTTGAAAAGCTGGAGGAAGACTGTTTTCTTCAAGCCATACTTAAATTAAGAATGATAACTGAAATAATTTATTTTCTAGATCTAAATGCCCTTGCTGTGGTTTATTTTCATAAGATTTTGTGGGATTTTACTGACTCTTCTCCCAAAAATTTGCTTAACGTGACCCCTGAACATTTCATTGTGCTCACAGCCGTGCAGCCAAGTCATTACTTCACTCTAGCTGACAGACTTTATTTGTCCTGAGTTTGAGGTTGTTGGTGGAGGCTAGGTGATTCATGTCCTCTGTTCTGTTTTTTAAGAAAGTAGGGTGAGCACTGCCCCACTCACTTCTTTGGTTTGTCCTTGCCAGGGGTTGGTACAGCAGCAGAAACCTGACTGTAAAGCTACCTTCCACTGGGGAACTCTTCAAAGACGCAGACCAAAAAAGGAAAACTCTCAGATAGCATAATCATGCCATCACTACCAGCCAAGCCTGAATTATTCATGTTTTTTGGTTTATTAGATTGTTTCTGTTCCAGCGCTAATTTAAAGAAGGCTTTGCTTTCATTAGCCTAAGCTCTGCTCCTATCATTTTGGCTAAGAATGTTTACTCTTAATTTCACACCTTCATTTCAGCTGCATTTGTTTCCTGTCCTTTCTGATTTAATATTAGCCATAAAGAAATCCATCTCTGACTCCATATCCGACAGCTGCTATTTTTGATTGGATTAAACTTGAGTTAAACCATCAGAGCTGAGATGAGCAGTACTGGGATGGCTGGGCCTGGCTGATTGGATGATTACTTGGCTTATTAGTTTCATTTCTAAAGCAGACTGCTAGGAACAGGCTGTCGTGGAACCACGGTAGAGTAACCAATTATCCTTTAAAAAACTTTTTAGAACTTGTCAAACAGAAAAATAATTCCTGCTCAAGGTTTCCTCAAGCTGGATGGAAACTAGATTTGGGTAAATAAACTGAAACTGCTATCTGTTAACCAGGTAAAACTGATTTTGCTGGAAAAATGTTCAAAGCATCTGGACAGATTTTGCTTCCTCTTAACCTTGACAAGACTTCTGCATGTAACGCAGTTCTACGGGACAATACTGCCCCCAACTGGTCAATCTAAGCAACAGCAGCAAACCGAACCCACAATGATGCATTACAATTGTTTTTGGGTGATATAATTTACAGTTCATAAGAAAAGCTGAAGATAGTGAAATGACTGTTAGCTATATGCTTTTTATACAGCCATAGACCATGACCTCCCGAGGCCCAGGGTGCAGCGTGTTGTTTGCTAAGTGAAACCTGTAAGCTAAGTTATCAGAAGTGGCCACAGTCTCATCAAAAACAACATTTACGACCTTAACCCTGATTTGATGGAAACCTGTCTGCAGACAAATCCACAACATAACACAAACCGCAAAAAGTGGCTACTCTAAAAAAAAAAAAAGATGACGACTTTCTTTCTTGTGGTCTTAGCAGGTTGAAACTATGCATGCCTTTTGTACAGAGTGACTGGTATTGCCAGACTTCCACCTGCACTTGAAGGAAGAACGAGGGCTGCCATTATTGAGGCTGTGGGACTGGTCAAACAGAGCAAGAAAGGGGTTCAATTGGGTTTATTTCAAACAAAACTCTGGTTTTGATTGGAATGAATCACTTGCATTCACAAATATGGATAAAATTGACATGTTTTCACTGGATGACTGTACCCTTACGCATATCTACTCACAAACAGATGATCTGCTGTATAAGCTGTAGATAACATCATCAATATTCCAAGCAGGATGTTGGGACTGATCAATGCTGTATGCTGATTGGATTATCAATGGCACACCTTCATTGGATCGTGCTGAATATTGTCACTCTTTTAAAATCCCTCTGGGTTAGGAAGAGGCACGCAGAGCTCCTCATTACCTGGCTGGCACTCGTTCCTAGGTTTCTACATTACCTTTTACAAAGGTTTTGCTTTTTTAATAACGAGAAGGTGCCAGATTTATTTCTTTTCTAAATCTCCAGGTCTCAGCCAGTGTAATGCTCTGTCACCTCCTCCACTCTTTAAGGGAAGCTGTATGCCTGTGTTTTTTGGAGCACTCACAAACAAAATGGCAAATCCTTTAGAAAATTGGTCTTGACACACACATCTTCTCCTCTTTTTTTCTCTCTTTTTCCCATCTCTCTTTGTCTCAGTCTCTCTCTGTGCGTCAATCTGGCACCAACCTCGTATATAACACTTTTCTCACGGATTACTGTTTTTTAAAAGTCTGAACTGATACTCATGTATTTCACTCTCATATAGGTAATACTCAATCATGAAACCTAGGAATGAGTGCAGAGTGCTCCAATTAAATACAGAGCTGTACAAAGGCATAAAGTTCACCTTGTCATTAAGAATTGTGAAAAATAATCAGTCATTAACAGCGTTTAGTGGCATATCAAAGAGACTGTTACCATGTAGATACCTAAATTGAACTCTGATCTTCTCTGGCTACATCATCATCTGATGCGGGTTTTAACATGTGTATTTTATGCCATGGCGTGCTGATCCTTGGATGCTTAGAACAGAGAGTGTACATATTAGATATATTAGGCATATCATGTCATCAAATCTGTAGACCTTTTTGCCATGTCTGACAGAGGAAAATGACTGTTGAACTGTAAATAGTGTAGGTATATTACCATAGAATTTATTGCAGCTTCTTTTCTCCGGGGATCGCACTGGTTTTGCTCAGTCCCATGGCTGCTTGGTTTCAAAGGAAAGGCTAATAGAAATGTACCTGTCAATAAAACATATACAACTTCTTTTTTATTTCACTGTGTGTTTTATATACTGTCTGTCTTGTAAATTAACTCCCTTTTCGTCATAAAGGCATGTTGTGACTCTATCAACTGTACCCTGTGTCTCTTTTTCTTTTGAGTGCTAGATCAGTCGCACAGGTTGCACAGGTTCAAAACACCAAAAAGTCCCAAAAGTTTTACATAACAGGACGTTATTCATAAAAATGAATAAATAAGAATAAAAATTAAAACTCTGGTCCCAACAGAGAGAGTCCTTACAATGTTCTCGTAATTCCTAAGTCAAACATTACTTCAGAACTCCCCTCCTGAACGTGGAGATGTTTTGATATAAAACGTATTTATAACGAGGAAGGGGGGAAAAGCACTTGAAAACAACCCATCTCTCCCCAAAAAAATCATATTTATTTATTGCTTGTTAAAAACTCCAGCAGCTGAACACTCTTTGCTCCGTTTTGACAAAGTCACCTGATAAAATAAACCTACCACATCCAGAGGCCCAGTGGAGCGCGTGCTTTCCCTCTGTTTAGATTTTTCACCACTAGATGGCAACAATACCCCACCGTAAGAAAACAATAAAAGAGAGGGACAGAGAGAGCCAGAAGAACACCACCTGTCCAGTTATTTGCTTCTTTATTTGCTTTGGTCGAAACACACAGTTTGCCCACACTTCCTCCACAGGTTGATAGCAGAACAATATGATTAACATACTCTCAGCATCACTGGGACAGAAACTATAAGACTGGCTCTCTAAATTCTGGTCATCTGTGCGAATGGGTGTTTCTGTAAGAGTGTGAGCGTGTGTGTGCGTGTGTCCGTGTGTGTGTGCGTGTGTGTGTGTGTGTGTGTGTGCATGTGTGTGTGTGTGTGTGTGTGTGTGTGTGTGTGTGTGTGTGTGTGT
>JABUIW010000217.1:8933387-8949934 GCA_013363375.1 Menidia beryllina
GTGTGTGTGTGTGTGTGTGTGTGTGTGTGTGTGTGTGTGTGTGTGTGCACCCTGCATTGTGCATATGCATGCAGGCATTTGATCAACATCTTCGATTAGATGTCCACTTAACAAGTCAGATCCCTACCACAACCCGCCCCCGAGCTGGGGGAGGATCCCGAATGCCTCGGCACACGCACCATAAAGGTCACTCTGCAGAGGTCAAAGGTGATCACACACACTCGCACACATGTCGACACTCCTTTTATTTTTCTCCCATCCCTCCTGTCCAGTTCCTCCCCCCTCCTCCATCTTTCTTGGTCTCTCTCCCTCCCTCTTTTTTAGTCTCTGTTCTGTTTTAAATTGATTGTCTCCACCATCACAAAGACACTTGGTTCTGATTGATTGATTGATTGATTGGTTGGTAAAGAAAGAGGGACAGAACATTGACACTTACAGACCTCAGAAAGAAAAAAGCAAATGACACCATTTTGATGCACTGGGTGGAGACGGAGCTGCCCGGTCGCCCATTAGTTCAAGCTCCTAGCATAGAAGGAACCAGGCTGACCAGATTTAGAATAAATGCAAAAAAGCATACAAATTAAACGCACATGTAAAAATCACACTCACACCTGTTCAATGAAACAAATGCTGATGAAACTTTGGGGACTGAAACGCACAAATAGAAGGAATGACACGGTTATGAACCTGAAACACACACATAGATACACGTTTTGTACAAATACACAAACAGCACATTGAGGAGCTAGAGCTAACAAATTATTAAACGATTACCAAATACTTTTTCTTTTTTTTTACCCCAGTTTCTTCCCGTCTCGCCCACCTGTGGAGATTCAGTTCATAATGTTGTTTATATACACTTACATATAATTCATGCATAAAAGAATTGCTCATTAGCCTCTAATGACAGGGGTGCTTTGGTTGATTTTCCTTTTTTAATATGGAAATCACGTAACACGCATAGAAGACAATCTTGAAACATAAAAGAAGCCAAACAGCGATGCAAATTAGGAAATTACTGTGCCCTTGATGTGTTGTTAGTACCTTGACCCTTTGACTTTTCATGATCTGTATAATCTGATTTCTTCTTCACCTGTCCACAGCCTAGATTGCGTCATTGTCAGCCTCTTTGGTCATTCTTTGTGTGCGTTTCGTCCATCACATTCTCCCCCTTTCAGTCTTACGTGAAGTTCTAACATGGACACTTTGCAAATTTACAGACAATAAATAAAGAAAACATGTCAAACCACTGCTTACATGTCACAGACTCCTTTCAGAGAAATATTTCTTAGAAAACCAGAACAATCGTTTTGCCATGACTTTAATGCTACTCTCATTATTAAACATCGTCTCACTACGTGAACCTTTACATTAAAGATTTGAGGTATTTCAAGATGAATTGTCTACACATGCCTGCCTTGTTGTAATGCTACCCTGGGCGGAGGACCTGTGAGGAGGGTTTGGCTGGGCGGGGGTCATCAGCGGCAATCGTGTGAAGATGCTAACTTCTGCACTGGTTTTATTAGTTGCTTTGACCTGTTTAATGTATGTGCCGGCAAATGAGAGAAATCGGGAGTATAGGTCTTTGTAAACAGTCAATTAAACACACACACAGACACCTTCACTCGGACTAAAAATTACACAAAAATATCTCTGGCTGGGGTGTGTGCGTGCGTGCTAACATGGAGAAGACTAAAAAAAAATGGGATGAAATGGAGACATTAAATGATGTCCAACTCCCAGTTGAAGGAAAAAGGCACTCAACTCGCCCTACGTGACAATACCTTGTTCACGTTTGCCATTCGTCACGACTGCTCTGCTGAACATGCACACATTTGTCACTCTGCCTGTGTGTTTCCATGTGAGCTATGGTTGTGTGTACGTGCGCATGCTGCCTAGGTGTGCAGTACCAGCTCGTACACAGCAGGTTTGAAGCATCTTTGGTAATGATTGCTGTGTCCACACAAACACGTTTCCATCACTTTGGTTTGGGTGGGAACTTAAAACATAGGCCAGGGGAATTAACTTTCCCAGTTCCAAAAGGAGTGGAACACAGTGTCAAATGTAGATAAAAACAGGATGCCATGATTTGCAAATCTCCACAACTTAAGAAAGTACGCATTTCAAATGTTTAAGGCAACAGATTGTTGTCTTATGGAAAATAATAGCTCATTTGAATTTAAAGACAGCAACATGTCGCAAAAAAGCTGTAACGTTGGTAAATTAAGACCGGGGGAGTAAAAGGAACTTAAAAGACTCCGAAAAATGGTAAAACTGGTTTGGGTGAGAACCATGCTTAGGGGAAAAATAACATATTAGTGGCAAACTCTCTCAATATAACGATAGACAGAGGTTCTGGAACTTGCTTTAAAAAATAGCCGAATCAAATTGTGGAGCAATTTCATGTTGCATCTACTGATTTTCTACAGAAGCATTATCCAATCCAGGTTTGTTTGCAGTGGTGAAGCTGGAACCTTACCCTGATGTCACAAAGCCAAAGGCTGAGTATACTGTGGATTTTTCAGGATTCCGGTTCAGTGTCAACACACTGACAAATCTTATCGTCAATTTAAAAACACCAATTCACCAAAAATATATGTTTTTGTATCCGTACGAGGAAGCCGGATCAGTAAGAGAGAAAGACCACATGTACAGGGAGAGGACCCACCCAAACCCCACACACAGAAACGCCACAGCTGTGGTCGAACTGGGAGACTGGGCCACTGTGCGGCCAGAATTAATGTTTCTCAGTGTAAAACTGTGGTTTCACAGATGGAATATGTCATCATCTGCAGAACCCAGTACATTCAACATATTTTCTCTGTGCAAGAAGAGACTACCAGCCATTTTGAGACATGTCACTGATGTCAATTTCAAAATGAGCAATGAAAGAAATTGTGAAATGCCTTCTTTCTTCTTAGTTGTGAATGAAGGGTTTGTTCATGATTATTTGCAAAAAATGTGGTTTTATTCACATTTTACACATCATCTAAGCTGTTTTGGGTTTGGAATTGTACAATTACCTCTCCAGAAGAATTCCTAAAACAACACCTCCAACAGGAAATCTGTCGCAGTGCACTATGTAATGAGCAGAAGTCAGTTTACGGAGGAATGTCAGTTAAATGTTTTCTTCCACCCTCACAGCAGGCCCTTGATAGTGCTGCCTCCCCTGCCGCACCCTTTCCTCCCGAGGCACCTCCTCTCAAGTATGATTATCTCCCGCTAGAAGATGCTACGCAACAAGTGGCTTTGCCCACAAAAGAAAAAACTAAACAAAAAAAAGGGTAAAGAGACATTTAGAAATGAGGTGGTTCTCATGGTAACCACAGAACACCATAAGCAGAGGAATGCAACGACAGTCCAGTTCAAAGACAATTGAGATCAAAGAAGAGGTCCTTCATGTCCAGACGGTCCATCAATTCCACCACACAGATATTCACAAATATGCACAGTTCTTCTCTTTTGGTATTCCTTCCTTGTCTGTGCATAGGATCAGTCTATGACATGTTGTTTTGTCTTTTGTTTCTGAAACTAAAGTTTTTACATTTTGTCAAGAAGGTGCTTCTTTACATATAGTTTCAGCACAACATAGCACAATAGTCACAAGAGAGAAACCATGTGTCTATGGTACTATTATTACCCGCATCGATAGTTAGGGGAGGGGGAAAAATGAAAGACACATTGGGGGGTAGTAGCAAGAAAGTAGATAAATTCGAGAATAGATAGGATAGAGAGAACAGTAGATTAAATCAAAGATTATTTACAGTCTGTCTTTCATGTACATCACATATTTTTTCTGAGGTATGGAGTGGGCATCTCGCCCGTATAGTGCTCACACTTTGCAGGTTGTAATGACGCAGAGCAGACTCAGCGGGGCGCGACGGAGTGGGCTGCATCTGTTCTCTGATTATCATGAAGAGGCAAACATCATTGGCACTCAGGATCCTATATTGTGACATTTGACCTCCGTGTTTGGCCACTAGAACAGAGCAGATCCCCCCCTCCCCCGGCCTCTCGTCCCCTACTCTCAGGTACGACACCTATCCACAGAGTGGAGTGCCGTCCCCATTTGATTGTTCTCCTTTTATAACCTGAAAATAACCTCTCATGTGGCCACGCAGTCGGTGGCCATGTAGCAGTAACGCGAATGTTGAGAAACAAAACGTTCTTATGTGTATCAAAGGTTGAATTAAATACAATTATGTTTGATTATTTAATTTAGGGGTGGATGGCGTTTTATAATCTGTATCCGTGTCCAGAAAGAAATTTACTCAGCAGGGTAGAATATGTTTGCTGTGGGCCTGCTGGAGGTTTTGAGCTATGACCACGCAGTCAAGCAGGCACACCTTTGTATTTGGTTTGGATGGACAGCAGGTGGCACTGTTACTCTGATGAGGCACAGCCAAAAGTATTAAACCCTTTTTCTCATGTGAAGACCATCAGAATTTTACAGACGTGCGGTGCAGCAGGTGGTAACAAAACTGGAGCCATCACTGCCCAGTTAGAATAACTAGCTTTACCCCATCATGGCCACGTTGGAAATTTCCCTCAAAACCAGCCAACGTATGGAAACTAAAATTTGGTCCTGACTGTACAGTATCTCCAAGCCTCCACTCCTGGTTTATCATCGGCAGCAAGTGACTTAATGCATCGGTTGTCACTTTGGACTCCACCACGCACTCTAAACCTGATCATATCTGATATCTATTGCTGGAGTTAACTTACAACAAGTGAAGCAAGACCACGGCGCAGCTAAGTGTGCAAACGTTCAGGCCTGATTCAAGTGGATACCAAGCAGATTTAACTGCTCTTTGGTTCTTGGAACATGAGTGAAAATGGGTTCTAAGATTCCTAGAGTAAAAGTCCTCCCTTTTTAGAGCACAGACCCAGTGTGCAGGAAACTGTAGATGGATTATCTTTGGTTTTCAAATGGATGCACAGAGTTACACATGATTGAGGGGAAACTGTTTAAAGCTACCAGATCTTTGGTTTAAGATGCCTTATATCAAATGCAGGTTGGCCCACATAGAAGGACATTCGTATCAAAGGAAAACAAAACGAGAGGATCTGATTCATCTGCACATGTGCAACACATAGGGCAGATGGATCAGGCGAGACTGTCTGAGGCCACACGCTCAGTAGCCGAAGAACAGCAGTCAGAGTATAACGTTCGGTTGTTATGAAGGAAAAAAAATCTCCTCTATCCTCCCCGCCTCCCCTGAGCCATCCGTCCTGCAGCCGTCAGGCCTTGGAGAAGGTGTTTGCAGAGGAGGTGCCGGGTTGGATCGGCGACGCGTTGTTGTTGTTGCCGCCGTTTCCGTGAGAGGCGTGCACATGGCCGTGCACCCCGTGACCGTGCTCCTCCGTGTCCCAGCGGTCAGGACAGCGGCGGCGAGAGTTCATGAAGAAGTTGGAGACGGTGGAGAGCTCCAGGCCCAGCTGCTGAGAGATGGTGAGCTGCATCTCTTTGGAGGGGCGGCGGTTCTCTCTGAAGATGGCTACCAGGGTGCGACGCTGCAGGTCGGTGAAGACCAGTCGCTGCTTCTTTGGCACCTGGTGGCGCTCTCGCCCCCGGTCCTCCTCCTTACGTTTGCATGCTGGACACAGAGAAGGAATAAACAGACGGGGGAGACGAGAAAAGGAGAGACACAGTTAATTATATCTTCAAAGTAGCCAAGTCAAGGGGCAGGCAAAACATATTTTTGGTGAAAAAATAATGTAATAAATATTGATATTATTTGGGTTTAAGACCCATAAAGACACACGAGGGCATGAGGCTCCACAATGAGAAAAGGGTAAATCAGGGAGTGAACGCACAAAGTTGAAAATGGACCATTAGCAGCTGTTTGTTGTCAGGTAGGTTCGGAAAGTCCTAATATTAAGAACAAATTGTAGTGTTATATGCCCAAATACTATGCAGCATAAATGATATCAGGTTGCAAAAGACAGAATGGAGAAGCAGATAGCAGAATATACAGCTTCCCTGTTTTCACTTTCCAAATCTGAACTTCAGATCTAATTAAATTAAACCCAACCTCAGCCAGTGCTTAAAGAGAACCCATCGTTACATCTTCTAAAGAACATTATTGAAGTTTTTGGATGCAGCCTTTAAAAATATTCTGAATTATTTATATGCCCTTTACTGTAACACAGCCAATTTATCGTTTTTTTCCATTTACTTGGAGCATTTAAAATGTCAATTATTAGACTTTTTCTCCTATAATACGTTGTTATTTGAGAGTAATTGTTAATATATTTTATTTACTGTTATTTTTCCATACAATTACCTTGAAGGCCTCTGCCTGTTAACTTCCATGTTTCAAATTGTCCCTAAATGCATTACAAAGCATTTTCCTTTTGGTCTTCATCTGGGGCTGGAGAAGAAGACGACTGTTCAACAGATGTCAAGGCGATTAACTCTTCAAAGTGAAAAGTAACTTCACTTTGTGGACTCCTGTCGTTGAAGGACTTCTATTTTTCTCTAAGAAATGTTTCACCATGTACATATTTTTAATTATGAAAAACTGTCAGACCTACTTTCTACAACTAGGTGTTATGCCCACTTTCTATGGGGGATGTGACATTGAATAAATATAAGTTTTTGTTTATATATTAATAATTATATGATTGCAAGGTTGCACCACTCATCAGACTTCCATTTCCAAAGTGACACTTTGTTTTATTTTTTTATTTATTCATTTATCGTGAGGCGTGGTTAATTGCCAAGTTTGAAATTCCATCCATTTTTTTCATAGAGATTAAATTAGCAGAAAGAATAAGATGAGAGATGTATTTGAAATATGATCCAAAACTAACTTCCTTAATGTTATTTTTGTTGCCTCCTCTGAGGGTGATAAATTCGTTTTGTTTTGGTAAACGATTGTGCAAATGACATTTTGGGCAACCAGTGATAAAACGACGAGGTTATGGATGGGCCTCGAGTGTTTTCATTGTGGATCTGTGTGTCTTGCTGAAACCGGAGGAGCGTGATGTGAAATGCTGACAGAGGAGCGGTCTGCCGCGCTGCCTGGATGCACCGTCAGTGCGGGCTCGGCTCTGGCTGTGGAGACTGGAGGGAGTCTGTTCTGTTCTGCTGCCCTAAAAAGCTGCAATGATCGATTTTCGGCGGTTTTCTCCTGAACACGTGGTCCAGTAATCAGGGCTCCCTTCCCCACCCGATCGATGCCCATCGATCCGCTAGAGCGAGGTGCGCGTGGGCTGCTTTTGTGTGTGTGCGCGCATGTGCGCGCGAGCGCGCATCGACTCGCGCTCGGGAGTGTGGCTCGAGAACGCGCTCTGTGACAGACAGATGAGGAGAAATTGTTTATCTCGGGAAGAACAAAAGGGGGGGAAGGCGGGAAAAGAGTGGCAGTCGTCCAGTCTGGGAGTGCAGCAGATGGAGTCAGGTGCTTGGAGGACAGGAAGAAACGGGGATGATCCTGGCTTTAGGTTTAATGTGGGTGCACAGGAGGATGAGAGGAAATGGTGGAAAGGGAGGAAAAGGAAAGCAATAAATGAGGGTGAGTGGATGAACGGGGCTGGCTGCAGTGTGGAGGTGGTGTATGCAAATGATTGATGACTTTACAGCAGGTTCAGACAACGGCCGTAAACAGATTTGACTGTGAGGTGCAGATCAATAGTGTGTGCACATGCGTATGCATGGCCATGTGTCCAAGTGCATATGTATGAACAGCTTTAGTTCATGTTTTTTGTACTGTAAGCAAAGCAAACACAAGTATTTTGCCTCTCAGCAGGAAATATGTTTGCCCCCGCGCGTGCATCAGTCCTTTCCATGACCGTTTTCCTCTTGTTGTTTTTCTCAATTGTTTTAATTTGCCCCTCAGATTGATAGCCCCCATATTGATTGATCCGCACTTCAGAACCATTTCATGGAACGTTTATTCAATTGGTTCAGGCCCATCCATGCCAGCTTCTCCTCTGGCCTCTCTTAAGTGCCGTCTCAAACCAAACTCAATACTCCCTAATGTAATGACTGAATGCTAGCGCTAATATAGTGATAATTTAATATGTAATGCCTGTTTTCGAACAACTTGTGCTACCGGCCATTTTACAATGCCAACACTACTCTGGTTCTCCTCTGTCAGCTGGAATGAGCAGCTCGGAGGCCCGCGGTGAGAGCAAACATGGCCACCATCACAACCAAGCGAAACAGAGAAGTTAGCACAGGCCTGGCCTCTGGTCACTACATATTTGAGATAATCAATAAGTCCATTTCAAGTAAGACTCCTCTAGCCCCCTGAGCACCCTTGCAGCAGAGCAGCAATAGGACCATAGGGATGGAAAATGGGGAGCTGCTCATTAAAAGGGACCTCTCTTGAGGAAAGAACCAAACTGTTATAGGCAATCTTTAGCTGCCTCATTACCAAATGAGCCTTCTTGAACAGACAAGCAGCAGTCTCAAGTGGCTCTCGAGTCAAGTTGTTTCCTTCGTATGTCCTGGTGTCAACAATACCAAGTGTATCAGGCAACAGCCACTTAAATTTCACGTTGACCTCGGACTGATCTCCTTGCTGTTGACCATTCAAAAGCGAGTGGCCACTCGTGCTTATATCTTGCCTCTCAGAGGGATTTGAATGAAGATAAGAAGCGGAGTATATATTACGGTTAACTTTGCTATAATGTTATTGATTGCACCGGGAAAGAAGAGCGTATTGTTTGTGGTGGTAAAAGTTTCAATCTACTTCTTAGTTCAAATCAGACATACAAAAGCCATCTGCCCATCTTGAATTTACAGGAAATTATAGAAAAAAATAACATAATACAATTCTGTTCCTCGCCTACAAATAAGAAATACTCAAAATATCAGTTTAATTACTGGTCCAGTACTTCATACTTGTAAAAAAACTGGAAGTGGGCTCAGTGTTTTTTACTTTAAGGCATGTAACAATAAGCCAGAATCAATCAAAACAGTCATCTGATTTAGAATATCTATTTTATAAAAAAAAATCAATACATTTAAATATGCTGCACACAAGATGTCTCAGTCTTAAAGGAAAGTGCCAACTTTCTTGAGTTTGTGGGTGTCAACAAGGGTTTGGTTGACCACTTTGTCTACTTGCAAGGGACGCTTATAACTTTCTTACTTTAAATGGTGAATGTAAAAATAACCTTAAAAACTGTGCTGATGAACATGACTGAAGGTCGAAGTGAAATCAGAACATGTCATAAAAATGGAAAAAGTAAAGCGAAAAGGGGATTGAATTTCTACTGATAGTGAGCTATTAATAACACAGAGTTGTGTTACAGGATAAATTACACAAGCAAGCCAACAGATGTATGAATGTGACCGTCTGAAGACGCTCTGTCTGGATTGATTGGAAATGTTGCCTGTGCAGGATGAAAATGAGATTCTTGCATATCAACTACATGGTCCAGAATGTATCACAGTAACACTAAGCACAGATTAAAGCCACTGGGGAGCCACACTTAGATTTCATCCACTGATTTTACCAGAGGAAAAAGCAGCTGGCATCAGCTCTAGGGTTCAATTCAGATTTTTCTTTTTCTAATTAAACAATTTACTCTAAAGGAAATATGTATTACACATAAAAGTGTGTAATGCCTTTGCACAAAAGTGTGCGTGGGTGCGTGTGTGTGTGTCTGTGTGTGTGTGTGTGTGTGTGGATGTGGGAGCAAATGGGCAAATGAGGGGCAGACGGTGAACTAACCGCACCGTGCTGCTGCTAGTCGACGCCTGGACGGACGGATGAGATCGGGCTTTGTGTGCGGTGAGACGGGCCCTCTCCCGCCCTGGACGGACTACTGCAGGTGAGAAACAGTTTGGTGTCAATCACTCTCTGTCACACCTCTCAGATGTACGATTATTGATTGTATTGACCATGTTATAAGCGTGTTCATTGCCGGGACGTAAAAAACACCCCCCCCGCACAACAAACACGGCACAGCGGCAGCGAACCCGCGCGGTTCCGTCATCCTTTAAATACTCTCAATTGATCTGGATTGGCTCATTTGAAAGCTGCCGTTTATGTCCCAATGAAAAGGCCCCCGCGATGCCCTGTTGAGACGAGTGATCGGCGGCTTTACAACCCATCACGTATTGGCTTTCAGTCTGTAAAGCGTCTGCGGAAGTTGCGCCACGTTTAAACGCTCCGTTTAACTGCGCGCCTCTTAAACTCCGAGTTAAACTGGGGGGATGTATTTAATCAACCACGTGAAACCGATTGGATATTCGAAGCACAAGATAAAAAATAAAAAAAAAAGACAATTAAGCCCGAATCCTGTCAGATGCATTTAAAAGTATGAACGGACATCCTAATTTCTTGTAGATAGCTCAATTGGCTACTTTAAAAAGGAATTTAACTTCATTTGAGATATTTAGTTTTATCGTGCTCTCCAACCAACTTTGGCACTATTTCAACATAGGTTAAGGAATCGGATTATCTGTTCATTGAGCCTTAAAGCCACTTAGTTATTTTTTATTCATATTTTTTGCATATATGTTTTGGAATGACATGCTTGTTGTGTCAGATGTATTTTTTTATTAAAATGAAATATTTTCTGTAAAAATCACAGGCTTTACGTGACTTCTTTAACACGTTTCCCACAAACTTTGCCCTCTCTTTCACAAGCTCTTTCTACAAGACCTGTAGAGGGTCTAAGGCTGATTAAGTTTACGTGTGATGAATTTCGGCCCTGGGGAAAAAGGGATGGAAGCTGAAATGCTGCAGTTCAACCCAGACAACGGAGCAGAGAGAGCGCTCTGAAGGGGAGGATGACGGCGGCGGAGTGGGATGTGAAGGAGCTGTCCTTTCAGCACCACGAGGCCCAACCCAAACGTGTAAGCCACGAGCCTAAAGACAAGACTCTGCTGCAAAGTGTCATTTTAGGAGGAAGAAAATAATGTTATTTATGGGATGAATGGAATAATAAAAATAAAATAAGTGTATATGTTTTTGTTTATGTCTTACTAGTCTATACGTTTCCTAAATTATAGGTTTAATCAGTTTGGTGTGAAATTGTGAAAAACTTCAACTATTCATTTCCTTCTTTTGCTATGGTCAGCTATCAAAGCTGAAAGTTCCCCTTAATTCATACCAAAATATTTTTCCCATCACTGTTCTTGCAGTGGCTATAATGCCTGTTACAGAGAGAGGGATGACCAGAGAGATGGAGCGAATTACGGTTAGAAGGCAAGGGATCTGCCTTGCTGATGCTGATACAGAGCCAGACCGGAGGGGTGGGGGGGGGGGGGGGGGGGGGGGGGGGGAATATGAGAGAGCCAAAGAGAGCAGAAGAGAGGAAATCAATACCGATTCAGAGCGAGTCAGATAAGCCTGAACAATGTATAGTGCAGACACACTCTATAACCCAGTCACACACACATGTGTATGTGGACAGACACATAAACATTCAGTGAGATGCGCTTCAAGCCTCCATAAAGCTGCATTACAAACCCCATAAAGCATAGCAACCTTTAAAATCAAATGACATCACAACCTTGGATTGCTTTGAGGATTCGCTGACATGAGCAGAAAACACTCATTACTAGGTGTCGATAGGCAGCTGGATGCTCTGATGCCCTTTGTCTACTGTAAGACTCGCTTAGGCTCTGATCTTTTGGTATATACGTAATAATATCAGCCTTCCTCTCCTGATTTAACATGAAACAGTGTGGATCCTTTGCTACGTGTAGTCAGAGGAGGGTTGTTTTCTGGCCTCATGAATATGTTCTGAAGTGAGTTTCCAGCACTGGAAGCCCCCACCACACTGTTTGATGTCAGGTTTGTTGCTATTGATATCTCCCAGTTAGATTGGGGTGTAAACAGGGATTTTCAAAACCACTTACACACCCTGTGCTGTGGTGTTTAGGGAAGAAGACCGGTGTGTGGTCCTCAGCTGTTAACCGCAGATTTGACTTTGCTTACCTAGAAGATGCTGTTACAAGCGCTCACTCCACCACTCTGCCTCTTTCTTTCTTCCCCTCTCGCCTCCGTCTCCCTTATACTTATCAATTATTAAGGTCGGTATTGATCCTTTCACTACCCTGCCTCTATCTGACTGTTCACACAAAGCCCAAACCTGCCAGCCCTCTCTCAATCAATGGCATCTCCTGGCTCCTGCAGCTCTTTTTCCACATGTCAGTCCTGGTTTTCTCGCCTTTGCACTTAAGCCAGGTAGACTGAAGTTTTGTACATTCCAATTCGGTCCATTTGGATACCTCGGAAAAAAAAAAATAGTATCAATCTTTCATAGTAGAAGAAAGTTTGATGGGCATTAAAAGATGGCACAGATAAGAGAGTGCAGGGAGGATTGAAAATTGTTGTATTTATTGCTTGACTTCACTAAACAGATCTTATTCGTCTTTCCGTCTGTTTCTTGTTGTTTTGTTCCGTGTTGATAATCTCCTGAAATAAATAACGTGCTTTCCTGTTGCCAGGTTAACCAGAGAAAGATGGGTGATATTATGGCCATGTGCTGCAGAGAGGGAGAGCAGAGCACTGGGGAGTGCGAGAGAAGGGGGTTGGGAAGGGGAAACGGCCTTATTGATCTTCTATGTGCAAAGCCAGGCAAACACTGAAAGGACAGAGCAACACTATTAATGACACTCAAAGCCTTACCTCTGGATCCTCATCCATCCATCGTTTATACATCCTTCTATCTATCCATCTATCGTTCGCCGTTGCCTATTTAATCCATCTGTACTTGAGTGCTTTCGTCAAAACGAATCTGTTGACTGTTAAGAATACATGAGCTTTTCATCTGAATATCTCTCCCTCTGGGTTTTTACTATCAACTGAGGCTGGTCAAGTGAATTTTAATGGGAAAATAAGGTCATTTGACCCCACATTTTGCAGGCCTATGGGGTTCCGCTTCGCAAAGTCCATATTATCTGTATTTTCTTGTTCATATCGGCCTGTGTTACCAATCCCCATCCCAACTGGAATCAATATTTCATCAGAGCCGTTTGCGCAGCTCAAAGTTGCCTCAGAGTGGATCTGGGGATCACGTCGGCGGGTTCATGCAGTTGGAGGCTACACTAATCTGACTTAACGTTGTGGCCACCTGCCTAGTAGTAAGGCCTTTTTCTTTCTCTTTACCTCCCATAGAGCTCCAACCAGTAACGGAGTGGACACAGAGAATCTAAGGGTTCCCTTGAGTGTGTGGCACAGGGGCATTAGAAATAGACCCTTTGGGCCCTGTGGGCTGAGAGGGGGTGGCTCTTGTGGATTAGGCAGATGCCCTGTGATTGGTATCCTAAGGGTTTGGGGGACATTGAATACTTGTCAACCATTCCTTAACAGTTGTCATGGTTCCCACTGCTGGCTTGTAGGTTGCTGACAGGTAAGTCGGTGCCAAAGCAACGTGGATGTGAGTCTCTACAAACATTTCTGTAGCAGGAAAAAACCTGTTTGACCAGTTATACTAAATGTAACTAGGTGTTTACATGCTTACGGTAAATCGCTATATACTCCACCTTTCTGGTTTTTATAAAGTATGTAATTAAAAGAAACTTAAGGTGTATTTTTATTTTTATCCAGTGAAATGATGGTTGAATTCATTTCAACCAACTTTCTTTACACGAGTCTGCATTGGAGACGCTTCCGTTGACTGACAAGGTTTCCCCTCTTTATTTTTTATTTCAAACAGCATGCCGTCCGTGTTCCAAACTCAGAGCTTTTAGGTTGGTACTAAATGCAAAGCCGAAGAGAACGTGTGGTTATTACGTCTTTCAGCTCCGATACGAGTATCGATTGGTGTGCCACATTTAAAAAAGGAGAGAGGGAACTGGCATATTGATCGTTTAGCCCGGGGTCACCCCGCTTCTGGCGCGCAACTAGTTGGCCCGGGAGCCCCACAACCGCAGCTGCTGCGTGGGACACGCGCGCGCGCGCTCGTGCGCAGAAACAAGCGTCGTGGGAGGATGTGTACTTCGACGTTTATTGTAATACAGCTGGGATTTCATGTGTCGATCAGAAATATAGACTAACAAATCTAGATTAAAACAGAGTGCGTAAAGGTCGGTGTCCACCAATAATATATTGATATATTCGGATCGAACACATATATTTGGTCTATTTCCAATTACAATAGTACGATCCCTGGGAAATTGAGATTTAGCTCATTTTCACTGGAGGGAGCCGCCGTGCCTCACGTCTTACCCGGAAGAGTGGTCCGTGGCGCAGCATCTTTTAGGTATCTGTCTGAAACAACGACAGCGGCTGTTTTGCTACTTAATTATGATCAGGTTGAATGAAAGAAAAAAAAATTAAACGAATATCTCACCGGCCAACCGGAGAGCAGACATCCGTTGAAACTCGGGCTCCTGCAGCCACTTCCACATCCTCCTGAATGTCTCCCGGCCTGACTTGAGTTTACTCCAGGGTTTGGGGTTCCGGAGCAGGTCTGAGAGGGTGCCCTGCGACCGGCTTAAGATCCTTTGGGCGAATATAGCCTGCGGGATAGAGTACCGCTTTAACTCCGCCGTTATCCTCTGAGCCACCTCCTTTGTGTTGATCTCCTCCGCCTGGATGCCTGACCCTGATACTCCCTGGCCGGCCCCGTGGCCGTGCCTCTCCCGGTCCCCCAGCAACACTGCGCCGTTCGCCTGGGAGTGCAGGTGACCGTGCGGGTGGTGGTGCATGCCGTTGAGGTTGGAGATCATGCCGTGGCCGTGGCCCCCTAAACTCCTGGCCAGGTGTTCCGGGTCACTTCGGGATAGCATGGACGCGTGGGACTCGAACCCCGACACCGGAGAGAGCATTTTGGAGTCGGTGGACAGGTGCGCGCCGGGACCGTAGGCGGAGAGTGACTGCTGGGAGTTGTGCAGGGAGCCCAGACCGCTGGACAGCGGGGAGAGCGAGCTGTGGCCCATGGCGGACACGGACATCTCTTTGGGGTAGTGACCGTACAGATTGCCCATGGACGTCAGCCCCCGGTGGTCGTCGCGCATCAGCGTGAAGCTCCCGCTGACGTTCCCGGCGGAGAGCCGCTGGTGGGCGGCGGCGGCGTGGTGGTGGGAGTGGGGATGGTGAAACTTATCCGCCACGGTGGATATCGGAGGTAGATGCTGCAGAGGGGTCAGGGTGGTGTAGGTGTTGCTAAGGCTCATCCCGGTCTCGCACATGCTGATGGAAGGATGGAGGTGTCCGGACAGGGCGGAGGGGTCCGCGCGGTAGTCCCCTCCGGACCCCTCGAGGAGGGAGGCCATGCCGGAGACCATGGCCGAGCGCGCGCCCGGAGCGTGGGAGACCAGGTTCCGCGGCGTGGAGCTGGGGGCGGGAGACGGTCGCGCGTGCGGCGAGCTCATGAGGTCTCCCGCCTGGGAATGCGAGGAGACGCTGTGCAGGTTCTCCATGGTGAGCTCCATAGCCGAAAGAATATATGTTTCCCCTCGTCCCCCACCGCCCACCCTCTCTCCCCCCCACCCCCACACCCCCCACCACCCTCTGTCTCTCCCCTTATTGCTTCTCTCTCACCCTCACTCGGGGACACCCGTTCTTTCTTACCCCCTTAGCCCTACCGGAGCGGTAAAATTGCGGAGCGGTTTGAAAACAAATCCATCGATTAAGAAAAAATTCTCAGATCAATCCGTTAGCGCGAGGGGCCGGTTCGGTTGTTCCGGGGAGCGACCAGGACCGCCGGGCTCTGAGTGGTCGTGGCGCTGGAAGCATTCACGTGGAGCTCTCCATGGGCTGTATCTCATCTCTGGTCCAACAGCGCTTCCACTAAGAGGAGGTTGTGCCGCGTGTCAGAGAGAGGAGAGGAGGAGTGGGGGGGGGGGGGGCTCCGTGTGATTAAAATGTGGGGCGTGCACGAGCACTTTCCCAACAGTCCTCCTCGCAGGGATTGCGCGTTTTCTTTTCACCTATTTCAACAACTTAAGGCCACTTACAAAAGTGATGAGAGGGTGTGGGCCCCTAAAATTTAAAGTGAGGCCCCGTTCACGATTGCATTAGAGCGCGTGCGCGTCCCACCTGTTTTCGTGCACGCGTAAGTAATAAAGACGAATTCCCCACGCGGATTGTTCTTACGGTAAAAAAATAAGTAAAGTTAGTTGTCTTTGTTTGGGGACGCACGAGTTCCTTGCAGATCAACTTTGTTTTCCCACGGACTGTATGGTTTCGCATTTATGCGCTTAGTGATAAACCTGGTCGAAGTATTGACTGACAGAGATTAATGACGTGACGCAGGCCTGTTCGTGGGTTTGGGAGGAGGTGAGGGAGGTCACGAAGTTAGGATCCCATGGTGGAGGGAGCAGCGCGCTGGTTGGAGTTGTTCCCCGAATTCAGAATGCAATCTTTTTTTCTTTTAACATGTGAAATAATGCTATGTTACACGTCTGGACATACAGTGAAAGGACAAATACAACAGATTAGAAAAAAATGAGTTGAATAAAAGTATCCTGTCAGACAAAATCAAAGTTTGAAATCATGGATATGCATTCAAATGAGTTTATATAAACACGAGGTTATTAACGCATAACAAAAGAATATTGATAATAATAACAACAACAACAACAATAATAATAATAATAATAATAATAATAATAATAATAATAATAATAA
>JABUIW010000217.1:8952486-8967152 GCA_013363375.1 Menidia beryllina
ACACACACACACACACACACACACACACACACACACACACACACACAGACACGCACACACACACAGAAAAACGATTAAATCCAAAGTGTTTCACTCACAGAGTGTTACATTATATTATAGATTTATAAAGCAGAATCAGTTTCTTATTGACCATTTGCTTTGCTGAAGTCTGCATATTTTCTAAAGTCTGCTTCACATTTGACAGCCAGTAAATGAATTTCATCCATCTTTTGGTGAAGAAACATTATAGTCCAAAAAATGTAAAAACCAAGCAGTTCATCATCAACTTCTCTTACACAACAGAAAACAAGTCAGCCTCATGAAAATCGAATATTACAAGGGCGTGAGAAGAAATGGCATTCTGCTCAAGGAACAACTAATTCCACACCGTTGTATCTTTTTGGTGGAGTAAAACGGTGAGCAATGAATGTGCACGTTTTTGTTAAGTCGGTTCTGAACATCTCACAACACAGCGAGGGGACTTTGTCATTATTCATATCTCTTTATCAACTGAAAATGCACAGGAGTACAACTTCTGCAGCATCCATATCCTCTCAGGCACTGGTTGCTAAGTAACAGACGGAGAGATGTATTGAGACAGAATAGTCAATCAATTCTCCTGTGAGGTGTGTGTGTATGTGTGTAAGCCCGGTGCATCGCACAGCCATGTTGTTTGTGCAGTTGGACATAGTCTGTGAGTTAAACACTCATAGAATATATTTGCGTTTTCACAACGGTGTTTAAAACCTAAATGGATGACAATTTTCACGAGAGTCCAAACCTGATGTTTTAACCGCACAGCACGTTGTGATCTTCAGTTCCATCCAAAGGTCAGAGATCAAAAAGACTCCATGCCTTGCTTTTCGGATTTTGTGTAGTCAGATTGGTTGGTGTTCATAGGAAATAATTACCTCTTCCCCTCACGACTGAAAAACAGCTTATTATTGTCCAGCCAGAGCTTTGTTGAACTGTTTGCTGCCAGTTTCCAAATTGGGAATATTTGGACTTCTTTTGCAAGTCTTAGACATCTAATTTAAATGCAAGTGTTTGTTTGAACAATGACATTCATAAATACATGTGAAATGTGAAGAATATGGGGGTTTTAGAAAGAAAAGCAGTGTTTGGCTGTTCAGTCTCACACGGTGCAGACTAACACGTGGACAGACTACAGCATAACCAGCTTCTATTTAACTATTGATAAAAAAAGTATAAGTCATTATAATGAACCATAAAACGGGCAAAATATATAATCAAAGCCTCTTGATATACATATAGCAAAAGTTAGATTTTGTTCAAAAAGAGTGTATTAAAAAATCATCCACTGAGCTATTTTCTTAATCTGATATTTGGCATTGAAATGCAATGTTTTTGTGGGAGCTGTGTGTCTGTTAGCCTCAGGTCTCCTCAAGCAGTGGGCAGAAAAATACGCCGGTTTCATACCATCCATCGATTTCCCCCTCAAACAAAGACGCACAGAGAGAGGTGGAATCAGAAAGCGAAGGAAAGCGTGGGAGAAATGAGAGCTTAGACGAAGATGACTGGCGACGGAGCTACATTTTCTCGTTTTATCTACCAGATTGACGCCACTGGCAATTAAGAGGAGTTACAAGAATGGGCATTTAATACTGAGGTCGTTAAAACATGTTGTGTGTTTACCTTGGTGTGGGAAAACACTCATCAAGCTGGCTTTGAGTTCCCCAAATGTGCTGGAAAGCACACTCTATTCTGCAAAATGAGTGTGACACAAAACAACAGAGCAGGAGCCTGATACGGAGAGCAACAGGGAAGAGGACGAGGAGAGGAAGGAAGGAGAGGGAAAGGGAGTTGGGCTGGTGTTAAGGTGATTAGTCTGGTGGGTTGGCGATAGAGAGAGTTGATCAATAACCTATCGATTGCCCATTGCAAGTGTCAGGGGGGTAGTGGGAAAGAGAGGGAGGGCGAGAGAAAGAATAGAGAGGGAGTCGGTCCTGGCTTGACTTTTAAAAATCCTTTACTCTGCAGATGACAAATAACCCATTAGACTGCGGGAGAGCTGGAAAATGTGGAAATCCTCCCTGCTGCACACACACACCCATCTGCATTAATATACACACTCCTGCAAATATTTTCCCTGTTTCAACTTAGTGCAGCGGAGACCATTTTTTAAACTATGTCTTCATGGGGGAAGAAAAATCATTTCTGTAAGTAGTGTGGAAAAACTATTGAGTTCAATGCAGAGAAGTTACTTAGCAGACCATTACTTCAAAGAATTCCTGTAGGCTGAAACATTCACTGGAGCGAGTCTCATTCAATAGTCCCCCCTAAACCTTTTAAAATGTTGTGCAATAAGTCTGTTGGAAATAGGTGACGAATTCAAATACAAACATAAGCAGAAAATGATACAGCTGCTTTTGTATACTTTTTGAAGTAAATTGTGATGAGCAAATTAATAAAAACATCTTTGTTAAATGTTGGGAGATCTTCAAATATGCTCTCTGGGCTTTGTGCAGCTGACGAAGGTGGTAAAATTCATACTAGATGAGCAAAAAACACACAGGATGAGATAACAGTGTCAAATTTCACAAAGGTAGGACGGTCAGCATTTCTGTGACGGTGACTTGTTACCAAAATGGAGGTTATGGTGTTCCGGGATTTGTCCCTCCTCAGTTTGATCAGTGCCATGTAAGCTGGGGTCAGAGGTTAGGGGTCACTCTTTTTCAAAGATGTGACTGTCCAGTAAGATGGATATGGATCAGTGGATGCATACTAAAATAAACTGTCATTGTCAGATTTCATAGGACCCAAAAAGTGGATTATAATGTCCCCAGTGGAGGTGTGATGCAGCTGTGAAGCTGAGGTGTACATCCCCGTAATGTACACCTGTTTAGATGGATTTACTAAACACGTGGTCTTTAACCTGTCGTGAGATGCAGTTGCTTTGCACACTTTCTTTGTCGTGGCGGGGACGCTTGATGTATTCTTCTCACATTCAAACTCGGTACTCAAACAGCCATTAGCATTGCGGATCCTGCTGACTGCAGGGCTCATTTGAACAAACGAGGAAGGCTCTGATGTTTGAGGGGAAGCCGTGGATAAGAATGATCGGTAAAACACAGCCACTCATCTCTACTTCAGCACCGCTCTGCTCTCCCACCCTCCATCACGTTCCCGTTTCCTCATTTTCCTCTCGTTTCATTCCCTCCGCCTGCCTCTCCCCTTCTCATGTCCTTGTGCCACTATCCAGCTCTCAGAGAGCCCTGCCCCCACACAGTCTCTCAAATTAATGTGAAGATATTGACAAGTGATTGGCCTGGGAGGAATAGATCATGGTGAGGGGTGAGGAGAAGAAGGATGAGACCTTAGCTAAACTGGCTCCTCGTGGATAAATGGGGTTCCCTCATCCTTACCTGCATCTTCTTTGTCCATTAGCACTTTATGGTGATGTGCTCACTTACACAGTCTTTAAAGTCATCCATACGTTGCCTCATGTACCCCGCGTTCATCTTAACAGTTTGACTGTGAAAGCAGAAGAGGTAGAAACTTAGTTTGTGCTTGCACAAACACAACACCCCTTTGAAAAGATGTACCTGGCACGCTAATGGAACAAAAAGCAAGTGTTCACACCGTGCGTTAATCTGTTTAACATGACGTACAGCAAACTTTCTGCAAACTGACACTTAGTCCATGCACCACTTTACAAGATGAGGGCATCAAAAGGGTAAATTATACCCAATCAGTGAAGTGCTTTTACTGTCCTCTGGCTGAAGCTGACCCCGTGACCCTCCATGTGGAGCCCGAGGCCAAAGGTCACCTCTTCACGGGTCAGGGGGCATGTCCGTGTACTGGCCAGGGAGACATTGCCATGGCAACAGCACTGACCATAGGATGTGCTGTGTGGTGTTCAGGTGGAGAGGGGTCACTGGAGGTGGTATTATGCCACTTGATTTGTTTAAGCCGGCTTCTTTATGTGCTGCGCGTAAAACAAAAGGCTCGAATTGGTAGATCTCCTCAACTGTATGTCTTTAACTCGTTTGTGTTTAGTGTGACGTCTTTAGATGGATTTACTAAACACGTGGTATTTAACCTGCCATTTGAAACGAAGGACACTGATCACCGAAATGCTTTTACTGTCCTCTGGTTCCACTGAACATCAGTCTGAGACCTCTAGCTGGGGCCCTTTCTCAGAGTTCTGGTGTCTATATGAAAAGAAGACAAATTCACCATATACTTTTTTAGGATAAGCAACCAATTTTCCTCAGAAAGTCGATATGATTCGATTGCACCATAACATGAGAGAACTCTAAATAGCACACCTCTTTCCTTTCTTTGTTCTCATAGCAGCAGTCAGGACTCACCTTGTAAAATTTTAGAAAGCCCAGCATTTAGGTTTAGAACCAGTATGTAGAGTGATCCCAGCAGTGAACTGCTACCGTATGCATTCATATGAAAAGGAACACTTAATGACATTTTGCACTCATAAATAATTGAATTATTGCAATGCAACGATTTCACAATGCAGAGTTCGATCTGCAGCTTTTTCTTCGTCGCTCGACGGCTGATTTTTTTAGTCCGGCTTTTACAAACTGTGAAACTCATTGCTGAAAGTTTAATGCACCTCGTTGCTTTTTTGTGCACTCAACATGGCCGTTTCTAGCTATTGTCTGCACTAGTGCAATCCAAAATATACTGTTTTCTACTGTTTTCAGATTGTTCAATGTCTGCACACTGACTGATCTTGTTCAGAAATTCATCCTCTGCCTGAAATAACTGGTTAGCTCTCAGAATAGGGGAAGGCATGTCTTCAAGGTTTTGGATGCATTGTATCTGACCTGACTGAACATTGCAGAGGACAGAATAACAACAAGAGTCGATCAGTTAAATTTTTTTGCATCCTCAATTAAACTGTATAAGTAATAATTATGACTTTTCTTAAAGGGAACAAAGATCTGAATTACATTTAGTGCTTTAGGGGGGCAGAATTATTTCAAAATGGACCTCAGAAATATCCTGTTATCTTTAGAGAGATTATAATTTTGAAATGAAAAATAAAGTCTTTATGTTTGTTCACAAGGCTCAGGAGTTGGTCATAATTTAAAGGAGATTTACATGAAATTGCTGTAGTAAAAGACAACCCGTACTGTTGATTAAATGAAGCATCATGAAAACGTGTGTTTGTTTAGTTTTTCTTGTTGGAGTTTATCGGATTTCAATTTTCAACATTTTGAGATATCGTCCACCGGAGAGTGAGGAAACATTTCCGTTCAGTTTCTTGAGGTGCGACGTGGTTTTGTGTGAATTACTTCGAATCATCAATCCCCGGCGCGCACAAATGAAGACGCTGCGTTGTTTAACAGAAAAACTCTCGACTGTTTCCTCTAATAATAAGAGGAGAAGATTAAAGGTTACAAAAGAAAAGATGTTGCCATTCAGGACTGGGGAGATTTATCTGGCACCGTGTGCGTCCGAGAGCACAACTCAGCGATCGAAAGCTGCACACACCACATGCCCAGCTTTATTTTTGATTTACATAAAGCATTTGGATACAGTGAGTACTGGTACTGTCCAACCCAGTGGGATCTTTGCTCGTGCAGAAATTCCCAATCTCAGCGTCCTTTTGAGTATAATTAAGGACGTTTGGCATATTAACGATGCTTTTTCGGCGAAATTAGGTTTACAATAATGATTTTATACCATGAACCCACGATGTAAAAATGTGAAATTCTAATAAACAGAAAATGGCAAGAGCATTTGAAAACAGAAACTTTTAAAAAAGTGGAAAAAATGTTTTGCCATTCAGCGTTTCTGTGGCTTTAACAAGTAAGTAAGAGAATAATCTCTAGATTTATGCAAGGCACGTGTAAAATGATTTATGACGAGTTTTATTGTAATCTTTTACATTTGCAAAATAACAGAAAGGAAGGCCTGAGGCAAAAGATTCAGCGTCATATGCAAGTAACATCTCATGAGACAAATATCCCCGCCTTTGTTTCTCATTCTTCCCTGCACTTGTGTGAAACTATAGCACATGGAAGCTGTTTATTTAGGGGAGCAATAAACCATCAATTTTTTAGCTCTGTATGTAGCTAATTGCGATTTTAAGAGATTTGGGATATTATATTGTTGTGGTAGTTATCCTCTTTTTACCTCCAGCTATTTACAAAAGATATGATAATTGCTCCCAGACATTGCTGGTACTTAATGGAATCCACTAGTCCTCTGACAGTGAAAAATTCACATTACTTGCTTGTAAAGGATTAAATGAGCAAACCATGTTCTAACAGTTTTTTTTCTTCTTGGAATTCTGTCCTCTTATTTCTCTGAATATCATTTTTGCTCTTTGCAACCAACAACAGTGCACCACCGCTTTGGAGTCTATTAAAGGCTCCTGAAGTCAATCAGGGGTTTAGATTTGCCTTGCTGGTAATTCTTTGAGCAGTTCTCTCAAACTTCTGTTGGTATTCAAGACCTAAACTTGACCCCCCCAATCCCGTTAGCTTTCGTTCCTTTATTTCATTATGTACTGAGAGAACACCTGATAATAAATATCTTGTCTTCATTTTAAGAGACCAGAAACAGAGAACTATAACACCACCAGCAATATATAAGCCCCTTTAGAAACTCGTAGCAGTCAATATACTTTTAAAAAATTTTGAACACTGATATCACAACTACTACAAAATCAACAAAAAGATTTGGGGAGGAATTATTCATGCATCAAGATGTCTGCAAACAAATGAGAGTGAGACATTTGCAAACACAAAGAAACTAAATACTGTGACAAAACAAATAACTATGTCATGGTTGCTTGTCGTGAAAGACAGATATTATTTGTCCTTCTTCTCATATGTTTTCTCTTTGTATATAAAAAATGCTGCTTCTGAAGGAAAACTTGGCAGGTCCAGTCCGATACGACCATGCAGTCACAAAAGACGTGTGAGGGTCGTGAAGAAGTGAGGAAAGAGTGACCCCTGCTGGAGGGAGACAGCATCAGCAGCGGGCAGACGGACGGTATTCTGCTTTATGTGCCACGGGAAGACATGTATGTTGTTGATGAGGAAGAGGAAGCACGTTTGCCTTGTTCTGTTTCTTCTCATCCGATGCAGTCAGAGCAGTAAGCATTAGTTCTAATGCTATTTATACTCACTAATATCTCTGGGTTTAAAACTTTCCTAGGCCCTAAAAGGTTGGTCAGAGGATGTTCTTATCCTAAAAAGTGTGGGTATTTATCAAAGGCATATGTTCATGTAACTATTAACTTTCCCAATAGATTGATATGAGTGATATTCAAAATGGTTGTGGGACTGTTGGTCAGTATTTTATGCAGTATATTTATGCATATTACGATGGAAGTGATAATTGGCTTTAGACTCTAAATTGTAAGATGAATTCATTCATATCTGAATAAAAACTAAAATAATCACTTTTGCCACAATTTCTCCTGAAGGGTTGTATGTCACAAACTGTTGATTAGTTTAAAGATGCAGTCAGCCTTGCTGTGACATAAAAGTTTTTGTTTATCAGTGCGACAGACACACAAAAAAGTACCTTTTCGTATGACTTCTCATGTTACCATCAGTTATTATAGCTCCAGCTTTAATTAAACCCGATGACAAGTATTTATTTTAATTGTTAATGCTAATTAGGTTAGTAACTCTATGCCTGTTGTTTGATAGACACTATACGTAGTTGTAGATGAGCTTAAAAATATCACTGCATCAGAAACGTGACAAATCTTGTTAAGTAGATATCTGATTTCCAGAAGCTCCAGATCCAGATGCATCAGATTACTTCAACTACTTTTGGTTTACCTAAATGGTAAAGACTTACTTATGTAACGCTTTTTCAGTTGAACTGACCACTCAAAGCGCTTTACACTATATGTCCAGTGGGTGCACCAGTAGGCAACTTGAGCTTTAGAGCCTTGCACCCAGGATTCTTTATCAGTGGTGGAGGAGTCATGGAGTCGAATCAGTAGGCAACTACTCTTTCTTCCTGAGCCACAGCTGCGACTGGATTAAGGAAATGAAAATTCAACCTGAATGAAACTGAGACATTTCGTATGAAAGAATTACATCAAACTTCTATTTCGATTATCTAATTTTGTATCCATTTTTACCTTCCTAAAAACAGACATTATGCAGAGATATATAGATGTAATGTGTTGCATGAATCTAAATCAAGTAGAACTGTGGTAGCTGTCAGTTAGTTGAAACTCAAGGTAAGACCAAACAGGCTGAAAATGCACTCATCCACTATGCTGTACACGGATGGAATAAATTCCCTCTTGATAAAAAATGCTCCCCACCTCTGAACACATTTAGAGCTAAACTGAAAACTTGTGCTTGTCTTTTGTTGAATTTTTGTGGAGTGTTTTTACCACTGTTTTGTATTAGATTCCTTTTCTGTCCAATTACACGTTTGAACTGTTTTTAAAAGTTCAATTCACTTATTTAATATGACTGTCATGGGAACTTCTAATAAAATGAAAATGTAAAAAGTTCAAGTTATTATATATCTAATTGACAAGGTGTGAATATAGTCAGATAAGATCATTTTGATCTCCTTCTCTTTAAAATGCATTTCAGGTCTTACTTTGACAAAGTAATCCTATGTCCATCTATGGTGAAAAACAGACACTTGCAAAGAGTGAAGGTTTGATTCTTAACTTACTCTTAATGTTTATTTTGTGCATCAATTTAGTTTCACTGCCTATATTATCATTTTTAAAAAATCATGACATTTCCTAAAATGATCAAATGCATTAACTTGTTTAGAATGTATAATCAGAGCTAACATTGACATCTCTGCTTCTAACTCTGCGGCTTACCTGGTCGCTATCAGAGCTTTGTCAAATAACATTTTTGTCTCTCCTTCCCACTTTGTGTTTCACACTCTGCGCATGCGTACGCTAGTCGTCTCTGTTACATCGGCGCTATTGTTCTGTCAACGCAATGACTGCTGTGCACAATCTACGATGGGAGAAAGGCTTGGAAATTAGCCAAAATCCTAATGTGGGTGTGTAGTTTTAGAATACTTTAAGTGGTATGTCACACAATTTAAGAATAACATTGTGTTACTTAAATCCGTTGACATTTTCAAACTGACGTTTGCAAACTATCTTAACTCGTTTGTGAAAGATATCGCGAGATTTACACTCCAGCAGCAGGTAGCGGATTGTGAGCTGCTCACTGCACAGGCACAACCACAACCCTTGAGCAGGTGCAAGAAGTGGTGTCGTGGTCTCTCACACGCTTCAAACTAAATGAAAACCATCTTTTTTTTCTGGGCAGTTATCATAACGCGGTTTTAGTGTGCTATAAAGTTAAACGATCGATTGTCTGTTAATATTAAGTAACTAACCTGGAAGTTTAATGGTATTCGTTCGTATTTTACAAGTTTTGCTGGTTTGTATATCTTTTAAGCTTAATATTTTATTTTTAGTGATTGTTCTGTTTTGATTAAAATGAACGGAGAATCATTCAAAAACTTTGACCTCTGAACTCCAACTCTACCCATAGACAGCAATGTTCAATTTCAGCATAAGAAATAGAGGATGGAAAAGCTTAATGTTTTTTTTTTATTTTTAGCCTGAAGTAGTTTAACCAAATCTAACAGAAACATTTTAATGCAATATTAACCTTCCACACAAGATCAATAGACAACTCTGGTTTACATTGTTTTGTCAACTCTTTGCTCATAACCATTATTTGAATAATGAAAAACATTTGAATATGTACATACTCTCCTCAGTTTCTAAGCATAAATGCATGTTATATATACAATACATGTTGTTTGTTTGTTCTTTTCATTTGAAATGGTGAACCTCAATATTCAAACCATTATGAAACCTCCTGGGAATTTATTCATGGACTAGATTAGGCTAGAAAAACGCCACTGGATATAACTTGCTATGCCAAATAGCACTCTGGTCTTTAGAAAGTTGCACAATTCCTCAGTGTGCAAAGTCAGCTGCAAGAAATGGCCATTGTTTTGTATACTTTGCACTGTAAATAACAGGACATGGATTTGCCATGTGCTTCCTCTGTAAGGCATTTAGCTCCTTTGTCTTTGTTCGTTTTTGTGTGCTGCCTCATGACAGCTTTGTTTTAAAGACGTAATTATATGTTGTCTAATTATTTGTAGCTTATATGAATGTTTTTCAACTCAATGCGATGGTTTGAATTTCTAGATTTCAAAATCTCACCAAAAGGTGGCAGCAGAAGAGGTAATTCACCATTAAGGAAATTAGGTACAAACACTGACTAAAGTGGGCTGTGTAGCAAAACTGGATTATGAAATATTGCAACACAAAGAAATGGGTCAGGTTCAACCCGGTAAAGAAAACCACATGAAAGAACTCAAGACCAAGATACTTTTAAAACTAAATTATTTTACCATCTAACTTGAGCACAACAGAGCCCAAATCTGTGATAAAGTGTCTCCTGGACGTCTGTGAAATCCGGGTTTAACCAGTGGGACGTTGAGCTCAGATAAAGTCAGAAGTGTTGCAGTGTGTCGTGTGGCTATGTCTGAGAAATTCTAAAGGGGAGGGGGAGAACTGCAGCAGAAAAACAGCCAAGTCTGCAGTCATTAATATGCAAATATGCAAATGAGAGGGTAATTAAGATCGGGCGTTTGTCAGTGGCTCTTTGATTGCTAATGAATTTCAAACTGCGAGAAAGGGGGAGGGTATAATGAGCTAAAAACAAGGAAAATTACTGGATGGTATGGCTTTTCTCTCTTTTTTGTTACGAGTAGAAACGTGTGGGCAGTCTACACAAAGTAAAAACCCTAACGGACAAAGGTCGATAGGATGATGAGAAAGATACAGAACCTTGTACTATTGAAAATAAGAATGAATGGTTTGCAGAATATGCTGAATGCATGAGCTGCACCAGTAAATGTCTCAACATATTAGCATGGGAGTTTGTGCCAATCCACATTATCGCTAAACATTTAGCACAGCGGGACAGACCTGCTCTGCTGCAGAAAGGTAGGAGCGTTTCTGCTCATTAACGGAGATGCTACTGACCCCTGTTGGGAGAGATGCTCGGGTATCATGGTGGGGGGATGTACAGAGGAAGCATGATGGGTTTCAGTTTTGTTTTTTTGTTTTTTTGGCAGAGTAACTCACAGTTCACACATGAGCACACACACTGCTGTTATTGCTGTTGCAGTGGTCCCTGGACACTTCTACATCTTCCTCTTTGGCATGTTAAATGCCAATATGAATACATGAAATAAAAACAAATTAAAGGTGAGGGATGGGGTAAAAACAGCTGTTCCTGTCACTGCACCGAGGTGATGACGCTTTTATGTTTCACTTGGCCTAAAACTGACAGCTTATACCTCAAGATTTATGTTACCTAATGAGAAAGACATATGAAAAGGGTTTATTGGGCCTTAATAGTGGAAAAACATGGCAGCACATTATTTCCGTAATCCACCCAAAAAAATATACAAATTTTGGAATGGGGTACAGAAAGCTGATCCCATGTCTGATTTTTGTGCTCTTTTGGAGTACGAAGTGTGTTTGTGTTTTAAAGATAGAGGTAGAGGGGGGCTGATTGTTTTTTTACAGGAAACAGGAAACAAGAAGTCATAACAGGATGCCCCAGGTTTTGATACTGTACCTGATGCGTGGGTGGCTGCTTGGGGGTAACCCATTTACAAAACCTTAAAGATTGTGTCTGAAAGACGAAAGAACCAAGAAAGGAGTGGGTGGTGAGGAGAGTACGCACTCTGGGGTTAGGAAAATGGAGTTCCACTCTAAGTATAGCTTCTTCTCTTTTTTTCTCTCTTACAAGCTGCCATACAACCTTTCTGTTGTCGTACCCCAGTCTCATTTGTCCTACTTTTCAGAACAAGACAACAAAGCAAAAAACGTTTGATGTTTTGCATAAAGCAGTGATATGATCATTTCCATGCGAATATACGCACCACCATTCAGCAGGTGTACTGTTGGAACTTCATGCTGAATCTGTGACATGAAACTACTTTTATCATAATGAGGTTGATGTGCTCTCACTGACAGAATGCTTTTCACCACGTAAAAGAAAATGTTTGAGCTGAGTTCTACCCAATTCTTACATTTGCAAGGAAACATAGATTGCCTGTTATTGTGACCAAGTTAGCAGTTTTGTGGTAATCTTTTAAAGAGAAAGACAGAATTTAGATTTTTTCTCCTGAATATAATATTTATATGTTACGTGTCAGAATTTAGATTCATGCCCCAAAGAATTGCATGATACCCACCCCATCTCTCTCTCAATCAGATACATTTGTTTGGTTTAGTGGCATTTGTGCATGTGCACGTTCTTAAACCACAAAGTGGATGAGTGAGTTTTCTCGTAAAGACCAGCACAGATGTTACCTTGTTTTTTTTTCACACCAGTTGAGGTTTTCTCAAGAAATTCTGAAAAAACAAAAGCTGACACGAACTGTAATCTAGACTACTTAACCACAGATATAGATATCTGGTCACACTAACATGGGGCTATTCTCCTCCTTTTTATTATATATTTATCAAATAATTCAATTTATTTCTATCAGTTATGCGCTCATCGTGACAAATCCCTTTCTAAAGTGAAGATGCCTTTGTCCATGCTCAAATTTAAAGGTTAAACTGGTTGTACACCAGTTTCACCAGTTCAGACATTTTGGAAAATATTGCAGCATTTCATGTAAGCTGACAGAAAAACCTGAATTTATGTTGGCTAGTAGTGAATTTTAAATGTACATATGGCAACGTGATATCATCCTGGCTTTTTTCTTTAATGCAGTTTGAAATAATCTAACAAGGAGGCAAATACGTGGTGACATCGTGTTTTTTTAATTAGAAAAATAAACACGGACTTTTACAAATGCTGCACTTCCGACTAGAACGTATTTTGTAAGATATGGCGCATTGCTTTCTATTATCCTGTGTCATATTATCTATTATCTTGTCTTGATATAACCGAAAACCAACTAATCCCCCCCACTACCACACGCGAGCGCGCGCGCGCGTACACTTGAACTCTTTTGCTGCCCGGGGACTGTTTGAGAGCAAATTAAAATACTGCAAACCTCATTGGCAAGCAGGCCGCCCTAGAAGCTGACGCTGAAATATGTGCGGGCGGTTTTCACGTCAATCAAATCTTCGTGGGATCCAATTGGCCCTCCCTCCGATGTTATCGTTCCATCCTCTGCTGGTCGAGTTTGTTTGGCTTGTCGCCGTCCTCATCCGCAAGTCGACGTAGATCCTTGCAAATTGCAACTCGGGTCGTTTTTTTTAGACGGCCACAGCCGCCGAACATAGACATTTTATGGTGGTTATCTATTCGTCGTATTAAATACACGAGGTGTCGAAACCTGCATCGTTTGGTTTCTTCTTTTCAGCTGAAATTGGACACCACTGATGTTTGAGCGTTCATGTCCTCCTGGGCTGCGGAGTGATACTCTTTTGGAACCGACAATGTGGAGGCTGCTAAAATGTCTACTTGGAAAATAAAATGGTTACAGTTTCTATAACTATAAAGAAACAGTAACACGAGCGTTATGGTTGGTGTGGTCGACTTGCTTTCATCTTCGTGACGAAGACATCAACAAAACTAGGCAACGGAGAAGTGGTTCATGTCTCTCCTCCTCTTCATCAAGCCCACAGTCCGGACCACGGGAGAAGGATCCTATCCCTAACTTTGTTTTTCTCTCTTCTGCTGCCTTCTTTTCTCCCAGCTTGATGCCACGTTATTGAATACAGGTAAATATGACCAGTTTCATTGCAGGGATATTCACGACAATCACACGTTGTTTGCTAACGTAGGCACCGGAGTAATAACGAAGTTTTAAATCCTGTGTTCAAGTTGTACGGAGTGCTAGAGCCGGGAAAAGCGGGGTCTTGGATTTTCGTCACTTCGGCCTGCCCGAGCTCGTAGTGTTATTACACAGCATTAGCAGTTTGTGTGTGATGGAAAAGACTTCTTTGTTCACTTCAATGGGCTGTAACGTTAAAGAACATTAGCATACTACCAGATTGAGTTATCTCCCCAGGGGTCTTGGTTTCTGTAGTGCTTGTATGTAGGTTTTTATGTTTGAACGTTAGCCGAGCAACGTTAATAGACCTGCTTACAGCCTCTTTTATACCATTACTGCCCTCCTCTGCAATGTTAGTTTCTTTCACATCTTACTCAAACGGTACTTTTACCAATGCAGCGTGAGCCACTGTAACATAGCCATGAACCAAAAGTTGTAGAAATACTACAATGTCTTTTCTCAAAAGTATAACTTCGATGCAGTTTGAACCCCCACCCTGTCTGTTACCGTTAACCGTTTATGTAGCTTCACGCTTTACTTTCTCAATCCCAGACAACGATAAACGCATTTATATATATCAATGTTTTTTAAAGACACGTTGGCATTTTTAAAGTTAATTTGCTTTTTTGGCACTCGGCTGAAAGTTTATTGACCCTACTCTTTGTGTTCATCAGTGTCTCTTTATGCTGCTCGGTGTGAACTCAGGCAACAGGTTTTCTTGTCCTTTTAAACGTCCCTTTGTATTTTAGCCAACCCTCGAGCGTTAAAAACTCGGGTTGTTGTAAACAGTCTGCCTCTCAGTTGACGCTTGAAAGAACGATATTGTTCAACGACTATTTCAGTAATTCTTTTTAACTTATTCCCCAAATGCGTAGGCCAAAAGGGGGTGGGGG
>JABUIW010000217.1:8967552-8997949 GCA_013363375.1 Menidia beryllina
TAATTAAATTATTTAGATATTTATGTTCTGCGTTTGGAGTCACTTGGAGTTGTAAATGAAAAAAATGTTTATGACACAATTTTTTCTCATCTGTACAAACCAGTTGGCACAATAACTGGAACATGGAACACCTATTTAGAGAGAGCTGCTCATAACTGTGTTCTTTTAATACAGGGAGTTGGTTGTGCAAAGTTATTTTGACTTTTTAGTTAAGTTAGACAGAATAATATAAAGTCTAATTGTTGAGAAAGTGCTGTCCAAGAGAGATTTGTTGTCGGTTTCCATTCAGACAGCCTTCTCTGTCGCTTGTACTCCACTGTTGGTTCATTGCAAAGAATTCTGCTGTTTTTTTGTTAACTGCTAATACCTTGTCTGTTTTAGAGTTCAGCATGTTATGTTTACATTTATTGCAGAGTTGTTGGGAGTCAATTGGTTTTCGGGTGGAAGTAACTTGCAATGCCAAGGAGCTGACTAAGAGCAAATTTTGCATGGCCAATGAATGACCCATGGCTACCTGTTTCAGATGTTGACTACTCATAGCACTGGTTGTATTTTAGCTTTACAAAGGCTGTTCTATGATGTGCAAGACTGTAAGGTCAAGAGATCACTTCGGACTGCAAAGTGCTTAATAAAAAGCTAAATTAGAGCCAATTTATGCTTACCCTGTCTCTGTTGTATGCAAGGTTCTGTGTGACGTACATTTTCTCATCCTGACAAAGTCTATGAGATTTTCTCCATGGATTTGTGCCAATGTGGATCGTGCACACTGAGTGGAAGTCCAGCTTGAAATGTACGTCCCTTTCTGATGAGAGGCATCAAGGGCTTTACTTTTATGCAAACACTGACTAATCATACTTTAAAGAGTTGGCCAACAAGAGTGTTCACATGATTGGATTAATTCTTTTGTATTTCTGCTTAATCATAAACAGCAAGAGCTCATCCTATTCTCAGAAGATGTAATTTTTTCCCCACTGTGAATGTGGGTTTGTTAACATGACAAATCTACTCACACTGTAAATTGCTTAATAAATCAAGTTGCATGCGCCTCCAATCTGTGAATCTGTCACGGAAACAGTGAATTAGGCATTCATGATGGTCAAGGTTACAAGGGGCACACCTCATTCCAGGTACCTAATTGACTTTTATCACTCTCATTTTACACAGAGATAATAACTTTTTAATTATCTGCTTTATCAGAAATGGAAATATTTATATTGTATGAAAACAGCAGTGGCTGTTTATACTGTGCAATACACTGACATCACCAGAATCCAACCATTGAAACATGATATTACATTGCTGGTCATACTTATGAATTGTCTTCCAAATTTCCAAATAAACCCATGTTCTCCTTAATTCTGCTTTCAGTTGGTTGGATGCTGAAAGGGCCCAGTGATCAGCAGCAGAGAATGGCTGCAGTGGAAACAGACAAGGAGCTCAGTGACTTGCTGGATTTTAGCGCGGTAAGATTTCTCTGAGGATTGTTTAGTATGATCCTTAATGCTTTTCAGTGGACATGGAAGTCCTCAACTATTGAAGCATGAATGAACGGTATCCATAGTTGATGAGCATTAGAAGGGTCTCAGTGTGTCTATCAGGTGACTATTTCTGTTCTGTCTTTTACTTAAGAAGTCAAATAGTCTGCGCTGGAAAGCTGGGATCGTCTCATTATACAGTAGTTTTTGTTGAAAAGGACAAGATAGTTTCACTCATTTCAATCTTTCTATATTTAATTAGAAGGGTAAATCAAATTACTATGTAAACTTCAGTTATTTCACAGATTCTTTTCTTCTTTTCAGATGTTTGAGCTTCCACTTTCAAATGGTAAAAACGGGCCAACAACTCTTGCCAGCAGTCAATTTGGAGGATCTGGTAAGAGAAGTCAAATTTAATTTCTCCTCTTATACTTTTCTGAAGCTGTTGAGAAAATTTGACCTTTTTTTATGCATTTGTTTTTTCCCATGCTCCCTAGTGAATCTTCTCAAAAAAGGCAGAAAGGGCCTTTTTCTAGTCTCACTACCCCTTTTTCATTCTCTAGTTTTTTTTATGGTAGTAAGAAACATTTTCAAGTTCCTTTATTTTTAATATTCATTTAGTTTCATATCACAAATTATCATAGAACTTCAGGAAATATTCCCAACTTCAGGAGATCTCATCTTCGCCTTCCAGGTGTCCCGTCCCTCACCTCAGCTGTTGCTGTTCAGTCATGTAAGAACAAAGACAGGGGGTGGGGGTTGGTGGGAACAACCCAATTAATCTCCTCTGCTTACTCTGTGGAAAAGACTATTCCCTTGTCCTGCATTCTCGCACCCTAGTTTTTTCCTCACCATAATTCATTTTCACCTAAAGCTGTTATCGATCTTAGTCATCATCATCATTAATAAAGTACTATTCAATCAGATTTACCAGTTCAACTCTGTAATCACTTTTAGGCATAAATGTATATTAATGTAGAGACAAGAGTCTCCTATTAATCCAGGTCAGACACTTTCTTTATTTTTTATGTGTTTTGGTTTCTTTGTGATGTGTAATATATAGAAATTAATTAGCGTGTTCTTGCCAATTACAAAAGCCTTTTGTGTACTTGTTTATTTTATAAGTGCAGTAAGTCCTCTCGCAAGCAATAGAAAGAAACCTGATATTCAAAGGACAAGATGAAATCCTAGCATTAAATTGCTGGGTGGAGTTTAGGGGTGTCTGTTACATCTATACTCTGGAAAGTCACTTGCATTTTGATTACTTACAAAAGACATAAGTTGATTATATCTCACTAATACTTTTCATAAGGTGTTTTCAGACCCCTGTAACCTTTTCATAGATCTTACCAACTATTGATGGAAGTTCCCCTTCTTTATTGTGTCCTCATAGCGGGAGCTATAGATTGTCATGGTTAGAGAAATCTATGGTCTTTTTTTAGTTTCTACCTCAGAGTTGGAGCTTTCTCAGCATGGGGGAAACATCTCTGTTATAACTGTAAGGTGTTTTGGTTGAATCTTTGCTTATGACAACATAACCCATCATCACAAAACAAATTTGTGAACACTGTCGAAGTGTTACCCATTGAAGAAAAATGTAAGAATACCTGTAGTTATGTCCAGAGTTTGTTGAAGCTGTACAAAATGATTGGGACTAGATGAGTGTAAATACTAGAGAAAAATCCCATCAAGGAATTTCCTTCAGCAATCCTCCCATACCCCTTACCCTGGGAGAAGGGGGTCGAAAGCTTAAAATAATGCATTCCCATTCAATGAGATGTTTCAAATAAAGAGTTTGGATCATTCATCAAGGTTGTTACATAAGGATTGAAACGGAGTTTATATATTTGCCATCATGCATGCATATCAACTCTTCTTCTTAAATTGCACATAAAAACAATTAATACTCATAAGAAATTGTCAGGGTTTACTTTAATATAGTTTAGCTTTTCTTGATGAAAAGAAGGGTAAAGTAACTGGACAAGTAATGCTTTCTTTGATTCACCATCTCACAGTAACCTGTACATACATAGCAGTCAGATTTATTTGCTGTAAAAGCATAATATGTTACATCTTTTGCTTGTCAGACAGTCTTTTGAGATTTCATATATATGATAATATTAGAACATTCACCCTAGCACAAAGTCATACCATCATTAGATAAAACTGGATAGATAAGAGTGGTGCTGCCTGTTAAACAAATAGCATATGTGGTTTGTTTCTAATCTCTGTTCACACATAGTCACAGCAGTTATAGAATCCTGTGTTTTTGTGTCTGCAGGATTTGCTGTCATATGATTTCTTCGAAAAATCTCTTTGTCAAACTATGTTCTTTTCACAGCTTCTTTCAGTTGTCCTTTAAGAGTCAGTTATATGCCTGTTTTTCTACGGTTTATTTCTTCGGTTGGTACATGACTTCTGTGATAGTTTAACATGCAGCTGTGGCAAACCTTCCCTATTTCAATCTCTAGGTGATAGCCCTTTTTCTGTTTAGTTATTTTTTGATGCACTCTCATTTTTTGGTCACTAGAAACTGAAAATCCTAAAATCTATTTTGAAACTTAGGTATGAGCAGAAATGCAGAAGGGGAAAAGATCCAAATTTGCATGATAATTTTCAAACAGATGTGTGGCTGAATTTTCAAGTCACAGGATGATATGTAGACTGTCTGTAGGTGAAAATATAAACTAAGACATACGTCTAAGAGTGTTAGAATGAGTTGTTTTTGTTGAGAAGTCCCTGGTGACTCAGAGGTTAAAACAGCAGGCTTGTTATTGTATATTGTTCAGTATTTCATTTACAGTGTTCACGTTTGAGATTTTATCTGACATCAGTCTTTGTGTCTCTGTGAGTCACTTTCCCAAGGGAAGGAAGAAGTTGTGTAGACAAATGGTACACTCATGTAGTTGGCCTGGGGCAGTGTTCCTGTTAAAACTAAGACATGTCTTAAAGTTTGGTCAATATATGTGGCTGGGATTCGCCCATGAAGCCTGTGACTCAGCCGTCTGTCTGTTTCCACTATCTCTTCCTGTGTAATTATAGACTAGCTATGCTTAAAGGGTGCTGAGACGAGAGATGAATTGGGGTTCTCCAGAGACTTCGTCCGATGTTACTCACCCTTTTCTTCATTTTATTTTTCCAGTTCCCATAGTCTGAATACTTGACTGCTTTTGCTTTTTTGTCTTTGTGTTTGGCAATTCATTTAGTGCTACTTAAATTTGGTTGTTGTTTATTCATCACAGGTATTTTCTAATCAGTTTTTTAAGTAGCTCTTTGGTAAGATAATTTGCGATGAGCAATGTGATCTGCCCCATTTGTTCAAGCAGTCTAAATTATTTCATGTGTAACATTACAATATGAAGTGTGCAGACAACAAAAACTGCTGTAATTAAGGCAGTCGGATGCAGAGGGTTTGTGATGAGAAAGAAAACACATAACAAAGAACAGAACTTAACAGAATCAACAAAACCGTGGCTGATATATCAAGGAAGAGGAAGGAAAGAAAGGGTTAATCAAAAGGTGATTAAAGATATTTGGGATTTGTGAGGATGACCTTGTACCTTATTTTTATCTGGTTTACAACCATACAACATTCCCAAGAGATTAACATTTACGGCCAGTCAAGCCTGGCTTTTAAACAGAGTCAATCTTAAATACAAAATTCCCAGTATACCATCAGAAAATGTTTTTTAAGCTCTAAAGTCTAATAATGACTATTGTAAACAGTAAATGTGCTATAAATCTCTTGATCATCACTTTCATGTCCAGCTGTGAACATTTCTTTTAAGACTTTTCAAATTCTGATGTAATTAAAAAAAATCTCAACTTTATTTAACACACTATGCACATTATTTTCATGCTTTGTGCTGTTTTAAATACCAGGTGTCTGTTTTGTGTGGTTAATTAAACAAGTTATTGATAGAGACCCAAAATAGTGAATGTCCAGGGTCTTTATGAATGCACTAGGATCTGAAAAATTCATTAAATCTGTCATAATGTTTTTGTTTCCAAATATAAATCTCTCAGCACTAAATTGAAGTGTTCTTGTTTGTTAGGTGCATGCTGTTCACTTGAAAAAAAAAGTGCATTTTAAAAATGAGTTTTATTTGTTATTTTATCTTTGATTGAAATTAGAAACATAGACATAAAGAAGGTACGAGGCATTGTCTTCATATCTTATTCTACTGGTGTCGTGTGGATCACACTTGTCACTGCAATCTAGCAGCTTTCAGTGCTATGGACCCATCATTCTGTTCTACTGCTGATCCTGTCATGATTCTAGCTCCTCTCTACCCCCCACTCTTTCCCTTCTTTCCCATCAGCTTTTTAATTAGACAACAAAACAAAAATGTGAATATTCATAGGCTTAGCCTAATTAATATGCACAATTATGCAAATCAGAATGCAATTAAGCTTCAGCTTTTCCCCAGAGATGCCGTATTGCAGTATGAGTAGATGTAGAGAGAGGGGACAGGCGGGAATTTCTGTTTCACCAGTCATAAAAATCACTTCTCTCAAACAGCATCTCCTTTTTTTTTTAAGTTGCAGTGGTCAGGAATAACACACACACAACACATGTGTGATTGGGACTGTTAGTCAAATGTACACTATAAGCCAAATGTGTCAGAACAAATGAGCTATGAATGACTGTTGCCATGGAAAATGTAAAGGAGTGGAGTGGGAGAATGAAGAATGTCGAGGATGATTCTGGAAGCCTCACACTGAGTGTTAATTATTCAAACTTCCTACAGCTCATATCCACACTATGTGACAGCACTGACACTATGCTGTCTCTGTGTGGGGTTACTTTGAGCAGCCTGAAAAACCTGTATCAAAGCAAGTCAGCGGAATTTGAAAATATCTTGCAAAACCAGGACATAAATCTCTGGTCTGAATATACGTACCATTTACTGGCTGAAGGTCCTAACCCAGTTCTTTGCCTTTCAGGTATTGAGGAGCGGAATGGGTCTAGTCCCTGGGGTCCAGGAAAACAGCCAAGTCCATCCTTTAACCAGGGGCGGGTAAGATGTGTTCTAAGTAATGACACTTAACTCAGCCATGTAAGTGTTAGGTCATGTGTCTGCATGATTACACAATTTACACTCCTTTAACTCACACAGAGGCATTCTACATTTGACCTCAGTACCACAGTCACAGGAAAATGCCACATTATTACCTAGTTTCTTATACTTTGTTTTACATAATTGACCCCAGAGCTCAAGCCCATTTTTTAGGAACTTAACAAAAAAGAAACTTGACTTTCTAAAAATCTGCAGCAAAACTGTCTCACTCCCACGAGAACATATAGATTTAGCCAACATATGTATACAGTTGGGAATATGTTTTTATTGTGACCTTTGTTGCATTTGTTTTTAGCTAAGCAATATTCTCTAAGAAATGTCTGACTACCATTTCAGAGGATACATACACAAAATGATTACCTATAAAAATCAGTTCTGCCATTTTTTGTTACTTCCATCTTTCCTTCAGGGTTATGGTGAAGAAGGCATGTACAGTGAGCGAGAGGGCCCTGCGTCTGCCCCTGTTTTTGGATCAGGAATTGTTGGTAAGAGGGCATGAACTAAATTAAGTTATTGAATCTTAGAGATAAGAATTTTCACATCTTTTGTATTAGTAAACCAAAGTGGAAGAGGGAAATTTGGAACAGTATTGACCTAAATAGAGTAAGAACATGTCGACTGAAACACACCGACATTAAAGAACAATGTGACTGCATCAGAATACAGAGCTTTGTCTGAGAGAGCAGGTATTCACAGGTTGGATACTGATATACCATGTTAGGGCAAAGCATATTTATGGATCCAGGGAGTAAAGTAATCAGGAAGAATGTGGAGGAAGGGCTAGTTTGTTTGTTCAGAATAGGGGGTGTAAAGGGCACCCATGCACAACCATGGGCCTCCCTGGGGACTACAGGGGACTATAGCTCTTATCTTTTTAACTGCTATTGAAGGAAGCAGAGGATGGAGACATTTGCCCCATAAGCACTTGTTTCATATTTGTTGTCCAAATTTCACACATCATACTCATTCGCTGAGGAGATGAGTAGAAAAAAGTGCAATGACAAGATTGTGATTTATTTTTTACATAAAATCCCTAATTTCGTGAACCCTAAAAATTTGTATTCTTTCCTCCTTCATTTACCTTCACAGGGAAGGCTGACCGAGGGGCGTATTCATCATTTGGAACGCAGGTAAATCACTATGAGAGGCACATTTTTGTCTTTCAGGAATTTATGTGTTTGCCACTGACCTCTGCTGTTTCCCCCTGACCTTGACCCCCCTTCCACCCCTCACACACACACACACAAAGCCGGGTTTCATTCCAAATGAGATGACCATGCCCAGTCCTGATGCCCTTTCCCCATCAGCTGTTAAGTCCAGTTCCCAGTTTTATTCATCCTACAAGGGCGGCAACCCCCACAGGAGACCATCTCAGGACCCCATCGGTGAGACTACAAACACTGACTCTGTCACAGCATGAAACACTGATTTTAGTTTTGCAGGAAATCTTTCCCCTGATTTATATTCACGTGTGTATCATCACTTCCCCTGTTTAGTTTGAAAAAAGCTTTGACCATTTTCACTTCTTTTTATTATCGGAAAGTGAATTCTGGTTCTACATAAGTTTTGATGGATAAAAGTAGCCTCCGTCTATGGTGTAGTTTGTTTATTAGAATTCTTATTTTTTAATTTCTTTGTAAGCAAAAAAAGTGTTATCCTTCTGTCCTCTTTCTTGCAGAATCGCTGCCAAAAAAGATCAGGAAGATGCCTCCTGGCTTGCCCTCCTCTGTAAGTATTAACACCCAGAACATTTTCAGTCGGACACTGTATCTCAGCCCCTGCATTCATTCCATAAGACCCATGTTTTTCTGCTTTACGCCCCTTTCACATTCCATTTGGCATCTAAAGCCCTTCCTCGGCTTGCAGAGCAGTATAATAGCTGCAATACAGGCCTTCCAGGTCTTACAGCTGTGCATCTGCACCACCAAAGTAAAAAATGAGCAGGGTGGAAAAACCACTCATTCACCCAGTCAGTCATTTGCAGCATGTATTTATAGTGTGTTGTATTGGTGAGCCCTTTGCTTCGTACCCACATTTCTTTTCCCCTGCCAAGTATACTCATCAAAAAACCAAGGAGAATATATTGTGGGGTTTGATGGTACTCACTCCGCCCTATTTTTTCCTCCCACTCTCACTCTCTGGACACCCCATTTCCTCATTTTCTCTACCCCCCACCCCATCTCACACCACCTCCCTTTCTCCTCCTCTCTTCCACCATAAACAACAGCCCTCCCCTTTCTCCCGCTCCCTCCCCCATTTCTCTATCCCAGCTGCCAGCGGAGTTGGCTGCCATCCAGGATACGGCAGATGGTTCAGTAATTAGGAGTGCATCTCTCCCTTCCCTCTTCTCCTCTCCCCTCTCGTTCCTCTCCTTTTTCTCTGTTTAATCAAATTACAGAAAAAAAAACTCAATACATCTTGGTTTGAGTTTTTCAGAGTTTGATTCTTGACTTTCATCCTGAATAGTCTTGATTGAGCAAGAGGTGATTCAAAACACAGGTTCCTTTATACCCATTTTAACACACAGCTTAAATTCTATATCAACCCATTACTTTGTTAAACAGAGGGAATTATGAATCTGTAAGCCATTCTCAGAATGTCCAAATTTAACACGTTAATATGTTCAAATCACACTGAAAATTGTAAAAGAGGCCCAAAAAAGCTCCTCCAGTGAACATTGAATACACAAGGATCTGAGCCCAAGTCAGTGCAAATGATGTGATGGTCTGCTTATTCAATTAAGTTGTAAAACCAGATAGTAAAAATAGATTCCAGCCATGAAGTGGAACTCAGCTCTTCAGAACTGTGTTCAGCTGGGTATTTAATGCATAGACACAGCAGTTTTTTTGTTTTCGGTTATCAAACTAAGTTCTTAATTTAACGAAAGATGCTTGCTTAATTTTGTGTGTAGGTTTATGCATCATCCACAGGAGAGGATTTTAATCGGGACAGTTCTTGCTATCCAGCCCCCAAAGCAGGAAATGTCTACCAACCACCATTCTACATGCAAGGTCAGTTGAAACAATATTTTCTTTCAGCCTCCCACTATTTCTTTGTGTTTATTTGAAAAGTGGTGTCTGACAAAGAGAGTATTATCTGGAATTTTCCTAGGAAGCCTGTGTGGCTGGGAAGTAGTTTCATGACTATATTATGTTCAGATGTAACATCGGTGTTGCAATTGTCGCTGACCCCCCTGTGGTGCTGTGGTGTTGATCGGTGAATCAAGGCTGAATGAAGTCATCACAGTAATTTGACAGGTCTCATATGTGGCCTTCATTGTCCTCTCTTCTCCTGGGGCTGGTTATCCATAACCTTTACTGTTTCCCTCTCCTCCGCTGGATGCCCCCTCACAGAAGGCCTCCACCCTCCCTCTGATCACTGGGGCTCTGCTGGGTCGATGGTTCAGCCTGGATTTTCTGCCGTGCTAGGCAACTCCCCCCATCTGAGCCAGCATGGCCCATTTACTGCTATTAACCCACAAGACAGACTGGTGAGTTCTGCCTTTCCACCGGACATGAGTTTAAAGTCAAAATACTTTCTGAGCAATGAATTTTGAGGGCTTCTGCCTGGTTTATTTTTCCAACCGCTGTGTTTTTGTTTTCCTCCCAAGAAACAACGGGCCCTACCCCTTTCCCCCCAAAACTACCCCCTGCATGGCAGTGAAGTGAACGGAGCTCATCCTGCTGGCTTCCACTCCGGCTCCAGCAGCTTTGGTGTCCCCAGCCACACACCCCCCATAGCTGGCACTGAAACTATTATGGGTAAAGCCTTTATGTGTGTTCTTTATGCAGTTTGTGGGCTATGCCGTTTATGCTTCCCTGTGATGGGAGACGGCTAAATTGTCCATTTGATTTAAAAAAATTTTAATATTTTTATTTGTCAGCAAATCGAAGTGCTGTACCTGGAAGCTCTGGTGATGAAATTGGAAAAGCCCTGGCATCTGTAAGTAATCAGAAATATATGGTATTTGCAAATTTAAAAAAAACAAAACATACATGGCTATAATGTTTCTTTTTCAAGAGTAATACATATCAAGTTATGCTTCATTAGATTAATAATGATGAAACTTGCCTCCAGATTTATCCATCAGACCCCAACAGCAACACTTTCCCTCTCTCTCCATCCACTCCCTCTGGCTCTCCTCAGGCTGTATCAGGTAAGCAAATAACTGTTCCTATTTTTCCTGAGATCTTCAGGTGGCTGTTTTGTAGTAAAGTTTATTTAACTCAGAGTAGAAAATAAAATGATTGAAAACATATTCTGTTTTTATTTACATCCCTGGCTGACACAATGATAATGTAGTTCTATGTATTGGTGGGAGGACTACATAATGCTGTAAAAAGCTTGTTCTAGTGTTAACTCTATCTATGTAAATGTATGTCTATATCAGCATTATCCCTGAAGTGAATCACTTACAGTATTTTAAACCATGTACGAGTTGGGGAACCCCATCCACAGTGCGTCCGTTACGTAATTTTTTCAGATACACTTACAAAGAACACCCTAATATAACTTATGAGAGAGGAAAGAAAAATACAGAAAAAATAAAAAGAAGGTGGGTTCACTTCCCCATTTGTCTTCACATTAAGTCCTTTGCATGAGCACCTCCCACTTCATCCATACATGAATATACCATACATGTCTGTGTGAAATTGATTGAGATTTATACTTGGGTCAGAATTTTACAGCACTTTTATTTACACATTTGCTGTTTAGGAGCAGGGTAAAGATGCTAAAATTATATATAGAAATATCTATATTTTATATTTAAAAAGATTTACAGTTAATATTCTTTTAAATAAACTGAGTATAAAACAGCAGACAAATTAAATAATGTCAATGTGATAATCATGGTCCCCAGTTTGCTTTCAACAGTTTGGGTTTTTGAGGCTTCTTGGAATTTGTCAAACTTGTTCTCATCCATGATGAAAGCATCACAGTAATGTGGGTTCCGTATCATCTGTACCAGGGGGCCCTTCTCTTTTACTCACTGAGGAAATAGTTCTCCCTTCTGGTGTGGAGAATGTTTTCATGTTGTATAATTAATGGCAGGATGGCACCAAATCCACCATTTTACCCACAGGAAGGCAGCACATGGAGCTGCTCACTGACACACTGCTACACATTCCTGTAACACATTCGGCTTGTAGCGGGCCTTTGTTAAAGCTAGGTATTGGTATTTGAATTTTTGCCCTATCGGCCCAGAGCACCAGCTTGGCTTTGCTTGCACGTCAGAGGAAGGGCTTTTTTCTTGTCTGTAAGGACCACTTCTGAACAGACTGGAGGTGGGTGTAGCAGGGGCTTAATGCAGTCTGTCAGCTGTGAGCTCATAGCAGTGCACTATATTGTTGGATTTTTAATTTATTTAAGTTTAATGTACTTCTACACTCATTTTTGGGGCTGGCCCTGCAGCCCTCAACTTGCCTCTTTTTTCATGATTCTACAGAAGAGCTTGGAAAGCACATCTGGAAACATCTTGCACCAACTTGCTGCCTGTAACAGGCCTACTTGTTTCATGTTCTCTATATTTATTCACAGTACAGTATAAGAATTTCTGATTGAATGGACACCCAATATAAAACTCCAATCACACCAGCTGTTTGACAACATATGTGTTAATGCTGCTGCTCATTAGCACATGTTTGGTGTCGTGCTGAGCTGTTTGCGAGACGTTTCTTCTCTTTCATTTGGTACTTGTTTTTTATGACAAAGGATTGCGTTTCTGTGGACAACCGCTTTAGAAAACATAAATGAGTAAACTACTGTAACTAAAAGTCCGTTCTGCAATGTACGTCAGAACAAAATGACAAAACCTGACAAATATCCAGTGTCTTAACAAATCTTTCTGCCCAGGACTGTCCTCAATGTCAAAGTATGTCCTTATATTTGATCATCTTTGATTTTTCAACACATTTGTCATGTAAAGTATTTTAAGTTCCAAGGGTTTATAAGAAAAAGGTTGTTAGTGACAGAACCATTCACCTGCAAGCTGCATCTCAAATTAACACAGTTGTTCATTAATCTGCCTTTTTTGATTAATATAAAAAGCTGATCATTACCGTCTTGCTCATTAGCCTTGTGAGTATTTTTTCTAATTGGTCCGGTTAGCTGAATCCATCTATCCTTTTTTTCCAAAGGCTCAGCCTCCCAGTGGACTCGGTCCTCAGGTCAGGCCACTCCTTCGCCTAACTTTGAGGGTGGTGTTCAGTCAGTGGTGAGTCATTTTCTTTAAAGCCAGAGTCACATAATAAATTATGCATTCACATAACTCTTCTTTCATGGTGGTTTGTGCTCTGTAGCCAAGTAAAATGGAGGACCACCTGGATGAAGCTATTAATGTTCTTCAGCGACATGCCAGTGGGCAGGGAGGACCAGGACTTGCTGAGATGCACAGTCTTCTGTCGGCTGGCTTAGGGTTGCCAATGGGCTTCAGTAGTTCAGCACTTGGATTGGCCAGTCGCCTTCCTGGACTGGTGAGATTTAAGATTAATGTCAGAAAACTGTGCCCAAAAGACTGAATTAGGTTGGATTATAACATACTAAGACATTTTCTCAAACATGCTAAACAGAAATGTTTACAGTTGTATACTTGTTCAGATTTTCATGCCTGCTCCAATATAAATTGCTATTTGAAGGTCTCCTCCCTTCACGAGGACTCTGCTGGTCTGCCCTCTACTGGAGGACTTTTGCATCATGGCCCTTCATCTGGTCACCCTCAGACGGAGGGATTTACAGGTGACGCTTTGTCTTCTTCTTGTTCGTTTTGTTGTTATTTTTTCACCTACAGTGAATGGAAATACTTTGCCTCCTTTGGACTGTTACGTCAAGTTTAAATGTCACTTTATTTCTGAACTCTTGAATGTAGGCTTGCGGGTGAACCTGAATCGTTCCAGTGGTGCTGCAATCAAACGAGAGCAGAGGGAGGAGGATGAGAACTGCTCCCTCACTGACAAATCGGAGGACGAAAAAAAAGAAGCCCGTCTTCGAACAAGGTGTCCAAAAATGCTTTTCTTTTTATTTAAATTTAAATGTATTATTTTTAATAATTTTTTTATTTTATTTTATTTTTTAAATATTGAAGTAAGTCTTTTGTGTATGAAAATGCAGGGTCCATGCATAGCCATTAATGAGTCCTCTATTTAGACTGCCATATTCTGGATTTGTGAAACTAAATCTTGTAGCTTTTTTTTCTATAAACAAAGAAGGAGGTTCACCAAACACACACAAACGACAGTATTATCTTGAATGTTATCACCACATTAAGTGGAGTAATAGATCCATGAGTGTAGCTTTCATTTCTCAGTAAATAGTAAACAGCAAACAGGAAATTAATGGAGAAAGTGACATTTGAGCTAGGTATTACATTATAATAGTTGCAGGTCTTTTTTCTAATGCAGACATGGTTTAATATGAATCCATAGAGACTCTGCCTCACCCAAACATTCATCTGATTCTTAAGATGGGGTTTAAATGCCACCAGAGACTGGAGACTTTGAGCTGCTGATTTCAGTTCCTGTGTTTGCCGGGTTCTTTATAACTGGCTGTCATCGTATAAGCCCTATGATTGTGTGTTTGTGTGTTCGTCACCACATTATAGTAGAGGGCTGATGTTCTTTAGGCAACTGGGACACTCATACAAGTGAACTATACCATTACTGTTGTTTCCTTTCCTCCTCATTTGCCACGGACTCTTCACTAGTCTGAATGATGAGGATGAGGATGAGGATGATGATGATGAAGATCTGCCTGTGGAGATTAAGGCTGAGCGGGAGAAAGTGCGGAGGTTGGCAAACAACGCCCGTGAACGTCTACGCGTGCGGGACATCAATGAAGCTTTTAAGGAGCTGGGCCGCATGTGTCAGCTCCATCTGAGCTATGAGAAACCACAAACCAAATTAAACGTACTGCAACAGGCCGTTAACATTATACTCAACCTGGAGCAACAAGTTCGAGGTCAGTGGGTGTCCAGGGAGGAAGGAAGTGGAGGGGAATGGCCTCTTTACAAAGTAAAACTCCCACACAGCTTTGTTCCTGCCATGGTCACTTCCAGCTATTCTGACATTCAGTCCGCATTTATGTTCAAACATTAAGATAGATGTTATATCTGTGTACTTTGTACAACTAACTTCAGCTTGGGACTGAAGAGGCATTTTGGATGAGAGATGAAACATTCAGTTGCTCTTATTCAAGGTCTTTGACCCATTTCAAGCTACCGTTTTTTGTAGTCCGTTCTAAAAAGGCTTATGAAGTGAGCACGTAACAATAGGGTACGAAACTGTGTGGTAGTTTTAAGGCGTGCCCATTTTTTAGTTCACCCTAAATGTTTTCATTGTCCGGACAGGTCTGCCTCTCTTCCAGCTTGCTGCGTGTGTCCATTATAAATATGCCTAACATGTCTGTCTGCCTCATCTCTGAGCTTCATAAGCAGCTTTTTGTGGAGTCAGCATTTTATGCTTTTTCAGTCCCTTCTTGTGCATTTACAAAAAAATTTGATTTTATTCCAGTCACATTTTTGTAGCATTTTCATGGCTTTAATGTGACTTTATGATATACTTGTGAGCATGAAAATAGAGCTATTTTTTGTGTCTTAACTTCCCTCTAATGTTGTTGTAGTTCTTTGTGCTACACATTTCTGCCATTCAACATGAACCCTCTTATTTTCCTGCTCTGTTTTCCAAAATTCCTCTCCATTCATCCTTGCCATTTACTTCCCCGTCCTAATCTCCTTTTGCAGATGTCGTCAGAGATCTACCCTTCGCATTCAGAAAAATACATCTGCAGATGTATTTAACGTTACAGCTGTCAGTCTCTCACGTTACCTTTTCTCTGTGACTCTTTCTATTTGCTGCATTTGGCAGAGGGTGTTGCTTCTGCTCTCCCCAGTAACTTCTCTTATTCTGATGGATAGACATTCATTATATCCCCTCAACTTCCATCCTGGACCCAGTTGACCAAAAGCTATTCCTGGAGGCCATTCAGATTCAGTTATACGCTTTCTTTTTTTGATGATTGAGAACACTTCCTGACATAGAAAAATAATCATTACGATTGTTATTTAACAATTTAGCACTCTCCTGGAACACAGTCCTGCTCCGCTGAGATCTTCTTTATCAACTCCGTTGCTCTCGTATTTTGCACATAGCTCAAAAGAAAATTAAATCAAATGTGTCCCAGAGCAAAAATCCTGACAGGGTGAGGAGCTTGGTAAAACGCACTATTATAGCTTCTAAGTGCAGAGTTTGTCAGAACAAGAATAGGTTGAGGGAGGGTTGTGATTTGGGTTAGTTAACCAGCCCCTCCAACCCCCACTTCTCCTTCATGCTGCAGCCTTGTCTCGGTGACTGATGAGAACCTGACTGCTGAGGAGAAGGAGCAGAGGGAGCGTGAGCGCCGCCTAGCTAACAACGCTAGGGAGAGAGTGCGTGTTCGCGACATAAACGAGGCCTTCAGAGAGCTGGGCAGGATGTGTCAGGTCCACCTGCAGAGCGACAAGGCCCAGACCAAGCTGGTCATCCTGCAGCAGGCTGTGCAGGTCATTCTGAGCCTGGAGAAGCAGGTGCGAGGTAGGTCAGCCAGTACAAGATGGTCTGATCCTCATAAGACAAGCAGCCATTTGTTAAGCTGACAGTGATTCACCTACTGGAAAATCCCTTCTTTTCCTCTGTTCCCACTGTGTAGCATCCGTTGTGGCTCTTTCGCTTAAAACTTAGAAAATGGAGAAGAAAAGGAGAAAGTTTTTGGAAGTATATCCCCGCTTTTCTGCCAAGCACTTGCATTCGTCACCATACTTTTCACTGTCCTTTCTGCTTTGTCTTTTTTTCTTTGATCCCTCTTTGAAAGTGTTCTGTATGTTTACATTTCTTAAGGTTTTATGGTCTCTTTGGGTCTTGAGTTAGCATACTGGCTCATTGGTGTTCCTCATCATTTTCTCTTTTCTTAAGAGCGTAATTTGAACCCAAAGGCCGCCTGCCTCAAGAGGAGAGAGGAAGAGAAGGTTTCAGGTGTGGACCCCCAGATGCAGATTGGAGGGGGTCACCCTGCTTTAGGAGGAGATGGGCACAACCCTGTGAGCCATATGTAACTCTCAGGTCAGTCTGCACAGCGTGTTCAGCGAGTTTTGGATTAACTTATGATATAACGACTGTTTTTAATACTCACTCTATATTTAATATATTTTGTTGTGAAATATTAATGAGTTGTTCTCCCTTTTCTTTACAGTTCATGTTGAATGTACTGCCCTTTGAACACGTGGCCTTATCTATCATTGTCATGCATCTCAATGTGTGTCATCAGCTTTTGGAAAACAAGCACACACCTCATTACTGACAAAGCAGGTGGCCACATTCCTGATGACAAATACAAGCATAAGAAGCACACAAGATTCAAAAAGAGAAGGAAGATTTATTGATCTTTACATGATAATGCCTTGACCTGAGGACACTGCTTTTGGAGACGGTGACATGAGGATTATTATTATCATGTTTTTGTTGAACTTTGTAAGAATTGCTTTACAAGTTTGGGAGCAAAACCTGTTTGGATCAAATAAGACTTTTGGATCAATTGCTCATGTGAGTAAAGTTAGGATTTATAGTGTTGGATAGTTATTGGCATTCCCATCAGAAACAGAAGTCTTACATTCTTCACAACTAAGAGGGATGATTTATGTCCCAGGATTGAACAAATTTGATTTAATCATGCCTTAATGGGCCTCATGCATTGTGCGTGGTTCGATAAAAATCTAAATCCTCTCAAGTGATGACTGATATGCAGACTTTGGAGGCGAATTACAAGTTACAATTGGCCATTCAGAAAACAGACTTCTTTATTTGATATGCTGGTATTTCAGGCTGTTTTTCTTGAATTTATTTCAGAGGTTCGTCTTTGGCTAGTCTGAAAACTGTGGATGCCAAAGTTTTATCTCTTAATGTCTTGTACATCTGTTATTGTCACTGCCATGCAAGTGGAATGGAACGACTGCCAGAGAGGCCTCCACATTTCTCAACACAAGACTCTGCAGGACCCACAGTTAAAAGGCCAGCTTTCTTTCTCCAAGGCTGCAGTTTGATTCACGTATTCTTGCTTCACCGTTATTATGAAGTCAGTCCCTCTCAGCCACATGGTTACTGCACCCCTCTCGACTCGTACTGCCAGCGTCACGCATGAGGAGCTCGTCACAATGTGGTGGACGTACCGACCAAGAAACTTGTACTCAGACAAATAACATTTTGCTTGTTGATAAATTAAGTATTGAAAGGGATCATGAGTGTTACTGCTACCTTTCCTCTGTTGCCATTGACTTATTGTTCTGGTTGCTCTGTTGAGCGTTTGGTGTCTTTGCCCCACCCCCCCTTTTTTTTCTCCCCCTTCTGTTGAAGAATTGTGGAGCCTGTTATAAGGATCTTCCTTTTGTAGAACTGGTATATCATTGTTTTTTTATTTTGTTTTTTACTTTGTAACATAGTTCTAAAAGTTTTTTTTGTATCGTTTGGACTGTGTTTTCTTTGTTTACATTATTTTAATGTACGGCAAAGCTATTTAGATTCCAGGAACAAACTGAGGTGTTTATTTTGGTGCCAGTTGCTTTAAAAATGTTAGAAATGACTTAATGATATGGCTGTAACATCACATGTTGTGATATGGTCTATTTTTTTCTATCACCATTTGAAGATAAATATGTTAGGCCAGTTGTAATTGGATTATTCTGGTGTGTGGGACACCTTTACTGAAGAAAGAAATACATACAAAAGCACACATTTGTTTAGTGCACCCCCTCTCCCTTCCCTGACATCTCGCTTATCAGTGAGCTTGTTTATTAGTTTGAGGAATGGGCAGAAGGGGCCCAAAATTTTTTCTTGTCATTATTACATGAAGCATGAAATTGATAAAAAAAATGGGTGGCCTTAGTCATTTACTTGACTTTGGAGATTTAGCTAATGGTTGCTCACTAGTGCCTGAATACATCTCTGCTACATAAAGAAGGATATTGCATTTAAGGATTTATGGCTTATACCTTTTTGTAAAACAGATGTACAAAGACATGTATATTTCAGTAACATCAGTCCAAGAAGAACGACACTTTATGCGTAAATTGTGAGTGTATGTGTCATGAGACTTAAGCTGAACATGGTCTTTAATATAAAGGAAGGACATTTTACTTAAACCATCTCACCTTCCCATGTTGTGATGTAAGTTTGTCCTGGATTTACGTGTGCATTGAAGGATGCATGAAGCGGATACTGATATCAGTATTTGTCTTTTTAAGAGAAATCCCCCACCCCCAAATGCAACCCAGCTCTAAATGAATTCATCACCTGACATTGTCTGTGATGTGGATAATTTCCCATGAAGACTTGCTTCTGTATATCAAATATATTTCAGCAGTAACCTGCTCTCAAAAATTACACCCGATCTTTTTTTTATTGTTTGAGATAATTTTTGCTCTCTGTTTAAATATGACATGCTACAACTCTGTTTTATCTAATGCTTGGGGACAATATCTATGTAGACTGTCCTCAAAGTGCCTCCAGTTTCCTATTTTTGTTTTGTTTTTTATATATAAAGTAGATATTGAAAACTTTTGTGTATATAACAGTACTGTAGCAATAAATGTGCCATTTTGAAGAAGATGTTTGTTTTAGTGTTTTTTCCTTTTAATTAAAGCATTCGATTTCCATGTGATCCCTCTGAAATCTGTAATATGATGTGGACTTTTATTTTCTTAATAACCGGAAGTGATTACTGTTCATGCGCACTATGCATACAAGACAAATGAGACACGGAAGTTCTTCTCAGCTCTCCAAGCAGCGCGTCCTGCGTAAGAAGGGCATCTTTAGGCCAAAATGATCAGCAAAGTGATCGGTCAGAAGTATGCAGCCATCGTCAAATCGTGGTAAGATACATATTATTTCGTTGTAAGTGGTTAAAAACGAAGGGGAATCAAATTTTCGGAGATTAAATCCTTCTCGTGACGTTGCCTAACATTAGCTGCTAGCCTAGTCGAGGTCATAGCTGTGGGGACATGTTGACTTTAACCTCTTTGCCAAACTCGGCTTAAAGAATACCACATCTGTGTATTTTACTATGTGTCCGTTTCCGTTCTTTTTCAACTGTTTTTCGCAACAGATTTTGCTGATTTTTCCCCCTTTTTACTATTACTCGCTGTCATTTTTTACTTAAGCTAAATAGCTAAATGGTTTTACGATAGACGAGCAATACACTATTAAAACGTGGTCTATTCACTGCCTTAAAAACAAAAACAAAGGTATCACCTGTTCCCACAGCTGTTTATTTTTCTAATATACCACAATTGTCAAAGGTTTATTTGCTTTGCTATTCTGCTCAGACTGGTATGAAAAGGAGTCCATCTTTAACTAAACGCTTTCTCCCCTCCACAGGGTCCCTACTCTGGCCATATGGGGCACGACCGGTGGTGTAGCTCTGGTCTACTTCACAGACTGGCGGTTGATTTTGGATTACGTTCCTTACATCAGTGGCAAATTTAAGAAGGATGAATAGTGGCTGTCCGGTAAGTCAGTAGGTTTTCCTTCATACACACTGACATTTTTTTTTCTAGCTCAGCAATATCCAAAGGAACCCTCCTCTCAGTGCTTATGTGATCTTAGGGAAAGTCAGTATCTCACAAAGGTATAAGGAGAAGATAGAGACGAGGCCTGTGGTGAATTATCATCTCCTAACATGCCAGCCTGACCGGCTTTGAACACTGACATTACACATGAAGACTTTTGTTTATTGTATATTTTTGTTTAATTCATAAACCATTTCTCATAATGTTACTGTTTAGTCCAGCCGTTTACCTCCCACAGGATTTAGGACTATGATGATGATGATGATGATTAAATGCATTTGATCAAGTTTTTAAAAATAGATGTTTTGGCTGTTTGCTGCTCTGGAGCATCCAGACTGTGTGTGCTGATGTAAGAGAAAAGACTTCCGCAATGATCCAGGACTGTTGCTGTCAGTCTGGAACAGTTATCAGTTAATTTCCAACAATTTAAGCTCTTTTGCTCAACAGAAAAAGATTTGATTGATTGAATGATTGATTGATTGAATATACTTTATTGATCTCCAGGGAGAAATTGACTTCCAGTACAGCCCGTACTAAGACCGTTGACAGTGTCAAAATGTCTTTATATAATCTCTGTATGTCTCATTTGAAATGCTATTGATTTAATTAATGTATTAAACAGATTAATTTTATTTTCTGATATACAAAACTTTCATATTTGCCAAATGGGCTTTGTTTATACAGAAGGATATGTTCATAGCACAGTTTTTAAAAATAATTTTCATTATATATAAAGTGCAATGACTGTTTGTTTTTTCTTTTTCTCTCAGGTTGGTGTGTTTTTTTTGTTTGTTTGTTTTTAATACAAAGACCTACACAGTGAACATGTACCACTGCAACCCACATCGTGTACTTTGGTCCCACTGCCTGGGAGGACGCTGGGGGCCATTGTCTTCAATGGAACTCAGTAAACATTGACTTGTTCTTCAACATACGCTGAAACACACTGCGGTTTGGCACTTCATCTGCTTCTGCCAGCGAAGACTTGATTAGAAGAAAAGGAAAATGGATCATGATGAATCTGATATGCTTGCCTTTTCTTGCTTGGTCTAAGAACATGTATTTATTTCAATCATCTGTGTTCTGTGGGTCAGCAATTGATTCCTTTGTCTGTCTCTAAGAGAAGTAAAATGTGTGCCATTTATCAACTTCTGTGGTTGTTTTATTCATTTATTTTGCAGAATCATTGAAAAATTCTCCATATAAAACTTAAGACCTCACAATGCATTCTTCTGAAATTGAATTAATTATAAATACAGCATTATCATACACATTATCACATGGAGTGCAGTTTTTTTAAAGTATGGATGACTAATAAAAAAAGTTTTTAAAAAAGTACATATTTTTTCCTATGCAGGGCTCCAATACAATGCAAATGTGCATGGTACATTGTGAGGATTTGCAATAGTTAAAATGCACAATTTGCCTATTTTGAAGAAAACTCATAAAGTTATTTTAATAGTAGGTCTTTAAGCATTGACATACAGAGAAGGGTTCACTCTAATAAAACAACTTAACGTTGTACTGAGCTGTTGTAGTTACTCAGTCTATTGCACTGTACATTGAGAGTCGGACTAGTTTACAATAGCGGCGCACGGATTACAGACGGTGATTATGATGTTACGGGTCTGGCGGAGTGATCTACAGTTGTAAAGGTCCTGACAGCGGGCAGCGACAGCTAACCAGACCGTGTAAATTCATGACTGTAGTATAACACGTAGCGGTATTCTTCTCTTTTATAGTCTACAATCACGAGCAAACAAGACAAGACAATCGGGATCATGGACAGAAAAAGGTGGGACTTTGAAATGTGCGGCCGCACGAGTTGTCGAGGCGACGAGGAAATGCACGCCTGCATGCATTCATTTTGGAGTTAAACTCAGCAGCAAACAGCACGGAAAATGAGTTTTACACAGGTGCTGTTTTAGTTGGATATGTTTTTAGGGACGTTCGGGCCTATAACTCGGGCAGACAGTTCGGTTTTTAAAGAACATTAATTTGTGTTTTAGGTTTTGGGACTTTGACGTTGAGAGTGCTGCTAGCTTGATTAGCTAGCTAACTTTCATTGTTTACACACGCTTGACTTGCAGCGCGCGGCCCGGTGTCACAGCCAAACCTGTGACCCGTCTGTCTGTGACGTGTGCAGCTGCGGAGGTTGTTGCAGTTTTTCCCGACCAGATCAGGATAGTTGTTGTTTTACCGTACTTTTTTAGGGTTCGAAGGAATGTGTCAAATTACCAAAACCGGAACGTGGAAGGTGCGCGAGATTTCGTGACATTAAAAGTTGAAGTTATACCTCGACACACACTGGTCCTCCAACCGAAGTATCTGTTTCGTGTTTCTACTTTTTCTATCATCGACGTTTCTAAATCGTTATATCTGATTAGTGGAGCATTAGGGTTGCTTAAAAATGTCGAAATAAGTCAATTCAAAGATACATTAAAAGATACGTTGTCAGTTTTGCGCCTAACGTGCAATGTCAACTCACATTTAGAAACTTTACACATTTGAAAAGGAGTCTTTCTTTTGGTTACAGTTGCACATCTTTATCAGTGAATAAAGCCTGTGCATAGCTCAGCTCACATACTGAAACATCCTTGTTTTGTTGGATACTTGTTAATACTTTCCTCTGGAGCAGATCTTTTGTCTACCTTGTAAAGAGATTTTAGACATGCTTAACAGTTTCTGATTTTATGTCATTGAGCAAAATTTCATGTAAAAGATTTAACTGTAATGTTAGGTCAGGCAGAACACTGAGGTGATGTTTTCCCTTTTCAGTCTTCCTGTCAAGCGTATTCTCAACAAGCCACAGCTATTCCGCAGTGACCCTCGCACTGATGTACACGCCAGCCACTCCCGGACTGGATACCCACTCCAGATCAAAGCGCAGCGCAGCAGGCACAAGCCTTTCTACGACACCAACCATCAGATCAGGGTAAAAAAGAGTTTGGGTTTGAGCCTTACTCCAGAATTACCGTATAAAGTACAGTATTTCCTCAATATATGTTAGTTGCTCTAACATTTGCTTTACATTTTGCTTAGTTTTTTTAATGAATTCACATTAAAATGGACAGTAAGTTAGCCCAAAACTATAAAAAAAAGTTTTTTTTGCTCCATGCAACAAAAACCACAATGAAATCGAATTAAATTAAACATTTCAAAGATCAAACATAGTTGCTTAGAGTCTGTTGATTAAATGATAATAAAGAGAAAACAACCCCCCGTCCCCCCAAAAATAATTTAAAAAGGTGATTTATCAGACAGAGCTTTACTTTGAACCAGCGCTTATTGAAATGTGATTTTTTTCTTATTGTTGTTACTATGTTTCTGTTATGTTTGACCTAAGCCATTCCAGTTAAAACTTTATGTTCATGTTGTGTATTTATAGATGCCGGTTCTTGCTTAAGTAATGCCGGTAAATGAGCTCAGGCTCCTTAACGTTTAAGGGACTCCAGCAAACAAAGGAGGTTGTAATTGTGGGGGGTTGACTGGCCCAATTGTTCAAGCACATGGAGAAAACGGTTCGGACAACAAATTGGATCAACAGTGTAGTTTGGCTCTCATCAGACTCTGCAACCTTCCTCCACATTGTCAGTGTCCCACGTGCCCTCTGGCAAGAAGTCATTAAGATGTCATGAGACTCTAACAGTGGCCTCACAGTGCTCGCTGCCCTGCCATTAAGCCGCGACAAATGAATTACCCTGGAAACGTTGGTCTGAGTCACATACTTGCTCGCTCATTTACTGTGACTTACATAACAGGAAATGTTTCTGGCTTTAATATGGTGAGGGCATTTAGAATGATGCACCTAAGAATGGAATTCCTCCAGTACCAGCTAATGGTTCAGACACTCTCTTTCAAACATTCTCAATGAGAGAGTGTGTCTGGACCAGGAGTGTAAGCGCATGTGTTTAAAAAAAAAAGTACATTTCATGCCAAAAATTCCAGTTTTAGCATTTGTACCCAGTAGCTGCTACAGAATGCATCCTGTCCTTTCTTTGGTTAACTCTGCTGCCAAATTGCTGTAAAAATCCAGTGCCCCCTCTCACTCACCATAATCAAGTGAAAGATCTGTGATTAGTCACTCACTCATCCTGTTGTCCCCTACAGGCCAAGCCTGACTTGAACACAACACTACCAGTTCGACAGACGGCTTCCATCTTCAAGCAGCCAGTGACCAAGGTAACAAATCACCCCAACAACAAGGTGAAGACGGACCCTCAGAAGGCAGTAGACCAGCCAAAACAAGTAAGTCGCTGTAAAGAAAACAAATCTTCTACCCCTTATTTTTTTGCCTTTGTTCCCACAAACTTAACTGTTTTTCTTTGCCCCCCCATCACCAGCTGTTCTGGGAGAGAAAGTTGAGCGGGATAAACGCGTTCGATATAGCAGAGGAGCTGGTGAAGACTATGGATCTTCCCAAAGGCTTACAGGGTCAGTTAACCTTAAAAAAATGGCTACCCAGTTCAGAGTAAGAAAGTTCCGTCAAGTTGACTGTCTTTTTTTTCTTTCCTTTTTTCCTCAGGTGTTGGCCCTGTGTGTTCAGACAAAACGTTGCTGTCTGCCATCGCCAGCGCCCTTCACACCAGCCCGGCGCCCATCACCGGGCAGCTCACTGCCGCGGTGGAGAAGAATCCTGGAGTTTGGCTCAACACAACACAGCCGCTGTGTAAAGCCTTCGTTGTGACTGATGATGACATCAGGTAGGACGGATGGATGCCCTCAGTGCAGCCGGTGTCGGTAGCTTTCCTCTTCAGTAGCATTTAACTTCAGATTGATTGGCTGGTTATTTTTGTTTGTTTGGTTTTTTTGTACACCATTCTCACTGCGCATGAATAGTATGCTTTATGATTCATGTGAGCTGTATTTTCTGATCCCCTCCTTTACGAGATTATGAATACATATTGTTTTTCTGCTTCGTCCTTCCCTTCCCCTGTTCTCCTGTGCTGGAATCAGCAGAGAAGCTGCTCCACCAGCTCCCACAGTTTGTAATTGTTATTCAGTCTGCACAAAAATACACTTCTAGTCTGAATGAAAAGTCCCGCAGCACGCTGTTCAGGCCAATTACATGTACTGTTACACCCACGGCCTCCATTACTGCTTGGATATGTGACCTACTGTTGAGCCACATCAGAGAAAAGAAACTCTTGAGTTTATCTGAATGCCTTCTGCAAATGGTGTGTTCTCCTTGAATGGAAAAAGTCTAGGTATGCACATTTATGTAGCCATCAAATGGTTTGTTCATTTTTAATTCAACAATTTTTAACGAGGATGTTCCCACATCTTTACCATTGAGCCATTTCTTATAATCATTTATGTTAGGGGTTGTTGACTGTGTGTTGTGTGTGTGTGTGTGTGTGTGTGTGTGTGTGCACCTCAGGAAGCAGGAGGACCTGGTTCAGAATGTGAGGAGACGGCTGGAGGAGGCCCTGATGGCTGATTCGCAGGCTCACATAGAGGACGCCGCTGCAGATGCAGCCCCCGACAAAGAAGAGGAGAAGGTTGAAAGGGTGGACAAGGAGGAATCATAGCTCAGGTCCACAGAAAGTCGGCATCGACTTTAACTTGTTCATTTTAACTCTGTGTGGCACGGTTCAGTGTGATGCGCGTCTCTTGTCGTTTGTCCCACAGGTTGGCTGGACACAAAAGGTCACTGGTAAAGTCCGTCAGATATTCCAATACATTTGTATACACTTAAACTAAACAGACTTTAAATGCAGAGCTTGCGCTGCAGATTTTTGCTAACCTAAACAAAAGACTTTTGTCTTTCGTGTTCTATTTTTTTACACGTGGCGGTGTAGCCCTGAAAGGGTGCTTCGATATCGTTTTCATTTTACCTCTTACTAATGTACGGCAGCTTTGGATGGTGCTCAATACGGTGCAGTGTTACATTTAGCCGACGAAGGTGGAGATGCAAACATTACGTATGTGAATGTCCTGAGCGCGTGTGTGTTTTTTACCTGTTCTCTAAGAACCTTTTGCTTTATATTTTACCAACACTGTAGGTAGTGTGTCACGCGGTGTGTTTGGAAGCTAAGAAAGCTGCAGTATTTTTGTACACGCACAGCACTCCTGTCACTCTGCATAACCAAACATTTCAAAGTTTTACATTCATATTCCTTGTAATGTTTTTTTGTCCCCTCACAATAACCTGAGTTTACAGTTTGAATTGTGAAGTTTTGTGTTGTAAAGAGAATTGTGATTTTTTTTTTCTCCGCCAGCTGCATTAGATTTTGGACAGTTACAGTTAAGATAGGACAATTACACACCATGCCAAGATTTTCTCTGTCACTTTAACTGTCGAATAAATGCAGTACTTTACGGTTTGTGGTGAAGAGTGTGTATTTTCCTTTCAGTATTGTTTATTCTTCAGCAACTAAACAGAAAGACACAACCTTTTGTTCCTGCTTCATATCCATAGCCACCACTAAATGGCTCTGTTAGTTTCTGCAGATAGCTTCCAACCATTTTCAACCAATAAATCTTTAGTTTGGAATTGACATTTTATTTCCCAACTGTGACCAAAGGTTCATCTTATTCCTCCGTCCACCAAACTGTGACCCAGAAATCGCTCTCAGCAGAAGGTCTCCGATGTCTTAAAATACACACAGTGGAGCAAAGAGGCTGCAGAAGAAGCTTTGAGGCGGAATGAGTTTTCAGCACCCGTGATATGTAAAGAGAAGGGGGAACTAGATATATGCAAACACTTTTTACGACTGATCTGTCTGATTAAATACCAGCAGGAAGCTGTAATAAAATAATAGACAGGTGATGGCACTCCCCAAAAGGTGTATAATGCCCCTTTTAAAATTAGGGAATATGAGCAAGCACGCAATATTCAACTGAAATAGCTATTATTTGTTTTTTTCTATTATTTTCTTGTTCCTCAACTCTCAGCTCCAGAGCACAGCTAGATTCGAGGAGAGGAATCACTGATGTACATTGCTGAATTAGTTAAATAGCAGGTCTTTCTGTGTGATCAGATACAACAATAGTGCACATGCTCTTATGAGGGCTGACGAGAGACATAAGGTCTGTACAACGCCCTCTGCTGATGGTGCATCATCAGCTGCAATTGTTCAGCTCAGAACTGGTGGAAACATGGACTGAGATGGTTTATAACGCCATGGCTCTGAAAATCCTGACTGGAACGGATTCATGAACCACATCTGATATAAGAAGAAAGGAACGGAACACTGAACTGTTATCCGTGTCTGCTTTTGGTTGGGGTCCTTTCAGGACACTTGAGGCAAACAAAACAAAGATGTGCTGCCAAAATGAATGATTTATTGAAAGGTTCTCTTCATGTGTAGTGTATGTAGAGGGAACATGAAGATGGATCAAATATGGTTTTAGTGTAAATAAGAAAAACAACATAATTCTTTTTTAGAAACACCTTTACAATTTATACATTGCACATTGAATGATAGAATGTGAAGCTGTGACTCTTCATAGATAAGATAAAATAACCTAAAGAGCAAAGGCAATAACAGAGTATGTGAGCATCCCTCTGAGATGTTGTTGGACCACCCCAAACACCTCATTGGTAGCCATGATGAACACACCCAGCCATGACCACATTTTCTTCTTTCTCCATCTCTGGGTTACAGGATAAAAAACAACAACATTTATTTAATTTTTTTAAAAGTAATATCAGTGCCGTGGAGTCTGACAGACACAACGGACGTGTGCTGTAATTGAGCCCCTCCGCTGTCCGCTTGCTCCCTGTGGCCTTTGAACCCATTGTTGTGTCGCGGGTGACGTCAGTGCCGTGTGCGGGAGACGGAGCGGCGTGCGCCTGGCTAGACAAAGGCGGCGGACCGACCGGGGTCAGGCAGCAGCGGAGAGCCGAGAATCACTGTTTTTATAACTAAAAGGGAACTCCCAGCCTTTGCTTTAAGCCACGCTCTCGTTGACGGTGCGAAGAATGAAGACTCAGCGCACGTCCTAGGAGTATGCTTTGACTCGCCGGGAAGAGGGAAAAAAAACAACAGTGCCCTATTTTCGATTTTTAACGTTTTTTCTCCAACGCCCCCATTTAGCTTTGCTAGGTGGCTAACGCGCTAGCTCCTAGCGCTGCACCGCACAGCGTTGGTCTCGTCCTCCCGGCTGCTTCACGTCTCTCCCCTCAAGAGCCGGACGACAGGCGGAGAAAGGACCTCAAACGCCAGATAAAGTAAGTTTGTGTGGTTTCCGGGCTTGTTTAATTTTAAAAAACAACACGGGTGCTTTTGAAAACGAGTACAAGTTCGACTGTCAGAGCAGAGCTTACAGCTAGCCGCGGTGCTCCCAAACAAAGGGGTCGACAACGTGACTGAGTGCCGACTGTGTGGAGCTAGCCCGCTAGCTTTTCTTGTTGAAGCCAATAACAGCTATTATTCTTTGTTTTTTTTTTATTAAGGGGTTCTATAGGGTTTCCGCGTATGCAAATGGTGGAAGTCGTCTCGGCCGGTCTTTATTTGATGTGCTCTGGGTAACGCTCGGTTCAGCTGTGCTGGGGCAGACAAAACAGTCTGCCTGCTGGATGGCTTCAGTTGTCAGGCAAGGAGCAACAACAGACAAAGCAAGGCGCTCTGATCAACATCATTATGCATGCTGCTGCTGATGAGTGGCCCGTGTTGTTTGTTGTTGCTCGATATCCGCTCGTGTTATTGGTCTAAAACCAACCGTTTATTGTTGGATTTTTCCCTCTTTCTTCCAGCTGAGTGTGAGCACACTCCCAAACAAACAAGCAGCCGTGATCTGATGTGAGATCCACGGAGGAACTATGCCTAGCCCTTTATTCCACCCCGAGATTATGGACCACGATGTGGTGATCAGCAGCCAGCACAATGGCGTCGGGCTGCCCCGGGAGACGGACCAGGAGTCCCGGGACGAGGACCACCAGGAGGTGCTCCGCTTCGCCCTGGACCAGCTGTCACTCATGGCTCTGGAGAAGGTGGACTGTGGGGGCGGAGGCACCGGGGGCGGCGGGCTTGTGGACACCCTGGACGGGAACCAGGGTCCCGGGTCCGACGGCTGCAACGGCGTGGGCGGAGGGGGCTACATGGACCTCCAGATGATGGAGCACCCCGGCGGCTCCCGGGACTCCCCCACGTCCTGCTCCCCGTCCCCGGAGTATTACGGCTCTGGCGGGTACCACATGGCCGGCTCACACTCCATGCTCCACGGGGAACAAAGCTCCGTCCTCTCCAACAGGAAAAGAAGCGTCAACATGACTGAATGTGTACCTGTGCCCAGCTCCGAGCATGTGGCCGAAATAGTGGGGAGACAAGGTAAGAGTGTGTGTATGTATGTATGATGCTGATGTGAGTAATTGTTATCGGCGTTTGTGTTTGTGCACGGCTTGTTTGGGTTGCGTGCAGCCAGGTTGCTCTTTGTTTGGGTGGCTGCCCGATGAGAGGAGGCTTTCTGAACTTTAACTGTCTGGGCACGGTGCTCCGGTTGGACTGCGCTCACAGTCCGGGGCTTTAATGGGGAGCATAATGCGGATTCTCGGAGGGGGGAAAAGGCTCACCTCCAGTTTTCACGTGCCCCCCCTTCTTTTTCTTTTTTTTTCTTAATCGCTATTTAGACAATACCCAGATATAGAGTTGGAGAGTGGGGGTGGATGATGAGTAGGATTGAGGGGGGAGGGGTGGAAGAGGGTCAGACAAAGCGGCAGATTGTCGGGAGTCTGGACATGTCTAGGAGGCTGCGCCAAACAAAGGAGATGTGGGGAAAACGGGCTCTGCGTCCGGCTCGCGGTGTCCGAAGCGCCCCGCTCGGACTCGGAGCCCGCAGCCCAGAGGCACGGCCGCGTCCCCGGCGTGCTCTTTTTTTTGTCGGGGTTCGTGGAGAAACGGGGCAGCAGGCGCACAAACACGGGACTGGGCGGTGTTACGCCCTGCACCCACCGCTGTCTGCCGATGCTGCTGCTGCTGCTCACGTACGAGCCGCCACGTTTCACACGGCCAGATTTTTTTTTCTTTCTCCACCCCCCCACCATCCTCCCTCCCGCTGGTTTCTCTCGACGTTTGACCCACTCCCGAGCAGCACTCGGGTTCGGGGGTTCGTTTTTGCGCGGCGGCCGCGGCAGCGTTACGGCATTGTTCCCTTTGTTTGAAAAGCCATGCTTTCTGCTTCCCAGAATGACATCACGCTCCGCGGGTCCTATTGGTCGCCGACAGTGAACCGTTCTCATTTAAAGGCACAGTGCTGCCTGGATGCTGTGTGTGTGTGTGTGTGTGTGTGTGTGTGTGTGTGTGTGTGTGTGT
>JABUIW010000217.1:8997959-9049486 GCA_013363375.1 Menidia beryllina
TGTGTGTGTGTGTGTGTGTGTGTGTGTGTGTGTGTGTGTGTGTGTGTGTTAGGAGGGGTGACACAGGCGGTGCAGCAGCAGCCCGTCTTTATGTTTAACCTCCTGGATCCCCAGCATCCCTCCCGCTGCGCCCCCACAGATGTGCTCCCTTTAAAAGAGGAGAGGCATTAGATAACAATAGCCTGAGCTGATGTTGATCCCTTATCCATCTTCTCTGACAAAGATAACATCTGGATAAGGTGAATGGACGGTATTGACACCGTTCCTGTCGTTGGAATCTACGTTGTTATATTAGTCTGTAATTAATATTACAATGATGGGGGACATTTGTTAGACCCCATTGAGGAAACTTTTGTTGTAATATTTTGAGCTGGCTTTGGAACGGGTGGTGTTTAGAAGAATTTGTCCACAAGTTTGAATGTTTTTTTTAATTGTTTTTAGTAAAATCCAGAATTTACATAATTGTACAAATGATGTTCTTCAAATATTAAATGTTCACATTTGGCTCAGAGTAAGAACTGGCTGTGTTGTTTTGATCCGTGACCCAGATCTCAGTCGGTGCTAATCGAACAGTAGTAGGTTAAATAGAATTGGGAGCAAAATAAACAGCTGGTGCCCATAAGAAAAAGAAGCAGGCGCAAAGGCTTGAAAAGCAAAATACTTTGTAATATTACATTTGTTTTTGTTTTACCAACCTATTTTTATGCGGAGACAGCAAGTTATCGAGTAAAATTATTACGGCTAAAATAACAGGACTGTGTGATTATGTGCGAAAAAAGAAACCTGTTTTTTGTGTGGTTGAAAAGACTTCAGGAATCTTCTATATTCTAAACATAAAAATGTATACTTAATGACTGTCTAACAAGCTGTGCTCCTCACCCTTTCAGGCTGTAAGATAAAGGCCTTGCGTGCTAAAACCAACACCTACATAAAGACTCCGGTCAGAGGAGAAGACCCCGTGTTCATCGTTACCGGGCGCAGGGAGGACGTGGAGATGGCCAAACGGGAGATCGTGTCTGCGGCGGAGCACTTCTCCATGATCCGGGCGTCCCGCTGCAAAGCCGGAGGAGGGGGGGGGCTCCCTCCCCGGCCCCCCGCACCTGCCAGGACAGACCACCATACAGGTACGGAGATCTGCGCGGCCCAAAAAAATCATTCAGCGGCTGAGCATCTCAACAAAATTGAAACATGTTTCCTTCTGCTCCATCCAGGTCAGAGTACCCTACCGGGTGGTCGGCTTAGTTGTGGGACCGAAGGGAGCAACCATCAAGCGCATCCAGCAGCAGACCCACACGTACATCGTGACGCCCAGCCGGGAGAAAGACCCGGTGTTCGAGGTGACCGGGATGCCGGAGAACGTGGACCGGGCGCGAGAAGAGATCGAGACCCACATCACCCTGCGGACTGGGACCTTCGTGGACCTGCAGGGGGACAACGACTTCCACACGAACGGCACCGACGTCAGCCTGGAGGGCCTGGGCTCCCTGAGCGCCGGCCTGGGCGCGTCCTTGTGGTCCCGGGCCACCGGCCACCACCCGGTCCCGCCCCCTCCCCCGCCCTCCCCGCCGCCGCCGCCCCTCCCCATGTCCATGCACCACTCCTCCGGCCGGAAGGTGTCCTCCTCGGCGGCCTACCACCCACACAACGGCGGGATGAGCTCAGACGGCTTCAGTGCCGGCCGTAAAGCGCCGGAGGGCGGCAGCCCCACCAGCCCCTTCAGCACGGGCTCCAGCAGCGCCGGTGGCGGCGGCTTCACCTTCGGGGGCGACTCCACCCCGGGACTGCCCCCCTCAGACGAGCTGGGCTTCGAGTTCAGCGCGTCCAACATCTGGGCGCCTTTTGTGAACGGCGGCGCCGGCGGCAAGGCGTCCAGCTCCACCCAGCAGCAGCAGCAGCAGCCTCTGCGCCGCAACAGCAGCGGGCTGAGCGGCGGCGCAATCACCCCCCGCCTGTCCCCCACCCTCCCTCAGGACACGGGCGTGGGCCCGCTGGACCACCCGCTGGCCCGCCGCGCGCAGAGCGACCCCCTCAGCACGCTCTCCTGGCTGCAGTCGGGCAGCACCGGTGGCGGCGGCTCCTTCTCCGGCGCGTCCAGCTCCAGCTCCGGCGGCTCCTCCACGGGCTACTCCTCCTGCTCGGCCTCCTCCCTGCCCGGCGGCTCGCCCACCGACTCGGAGGGCGGCGGCAGCGGTGTGGCGCTCAGCTCGGGCATGCTGAGCCGCCTGAAGGGCTCGGGCCCCGGCGTGGCGGGCCTGGTGGGCGTCGGCCCCGGGGTCAACAGGGACTGCTTCGTGTGCTTCGAGAGCGAGGTGACCGCCGCCCTGGTGCCCTGCGGCCACAACCTGTTCTGCATGGAGTGCGCCGGGCAGATCTGCCAGTCGGCCGAACCCGAGTGCCCCGTCTGCCACACTCCCACCACACAGTGCATCCGCATCTTCTCCTAATGCCCAGGGCACCGGGGTGTGCGCGTGAGTGGGGGGGGGGGGCTTAAATATATGCGTTGGGGGGATATTGGAGTTGGACACCAGCTACAGAGGAGCTGAGAAGAATACACACTAATAACCTTCACACAGATGATGGACCATAATAAATGCATTACTAGAGATGACGATACTATTCGGATGTTGATATATTGCCGATACCGTCAAGATTAATAATAACAATAATAATAATAACAATGACAATTACTTATTTTCTGAGGAACGTGGATTGAACCTGGCCAGCCGGCCGCGGGGCTCGGACGGCCTCCTACTTGCGGACTCTTGGAAAGAAACTAGTGTCTTATCTCTCTTCAGGCCTTCATTTGGACCCGCCTGCTCTGCCGGTCCGTCTCCACACATCTCCATCCGGGCTTCTTCAGATTTCTGCCTGCTCTCTCTGTCCCACAGCCTTTTCCTTTTGACACTTTTGTACTTAACAGATATTTTTTGATGAAGCCGTCGACGAGGCCTGCACTTTTTCTACTCCTAATTTTAATCGTCTCGACCCTTTCCAACAAAAAACAAAACAAACAAACAACCTTTCTCTCTCTCTCCGGGCCACTCATGCTGTTTTTTCTGACAAGATGCGGAAAGGTTCCTCTTTTTTTTTTCTCTCCCCCTCTAAGCCTGGGACATCTTTGATTTGATTCCTTCCCAAAAGGTCGGCACATTTGTCAGGCACCTGGCAGAACACTACACCCGAGGGGAGCCGTCGAGGAGGAACTCTTTGTCTGTTTGTCGCCACACAAAATTTAGCCATCAGTAAATAAGCCAAATGAATGCTGTTAACGGACGTCTCTGCTCCCGGCTCGGTTTCGGCGGTGGGACGGCGAGTTCGGGGTGGCTTTCCGCGTCTTGGATGTGGCGTCGGTTCTTAAGTACCGGAGAAATGTACCCGAGGTGATGCTGGCGGACCAAGACTGTGGTCAGTTTGTGTGTCTGGGCTGCCTGACAATCCCTTTACATCTCTGCTTCTTGTATGTATGTGTGTGTGTGCGTGTGTGTGTGAGAGAGAATAATGCCCGCTTGTAACGCTGTTCACATGAGAGTCGGTGTGTCATCCCGGGAGTGAGGATCTGCCCTCTGTCCCTCCCTCCGCCTTTTCTCTGATCCATCCACACGAGAACATTATCCTCTCGCATCCCGTCTGTTACACATCCCATCTGGGCGTTTACCATTTTCCCTCCTGACGCTTGACTGTCGAGTGTGTGGCTAACAGACATATTTTGAACTCTTGGAAGAGATAGGGCTTTTCTGATGTCACACGAGAATGTTTTCTTTTTTTGTCAAATAAGGTTAAGGAGAAAAGACTGCTCCTCGCACCACACAGATCAATAAGACGGGGCTCGGTCGAGCCCCAACCCCCCACTCGTCCCCCCATCCCTCATGCACTGTACCCCCCATCCCTTGTTTTAAAAAAACAAAAAAACAAAAAAAAGAAAAGCCAGCTCTTACAGTTTTGTTCGGTTTTGGTCTTCCACCCCTCTCACAGCGAAGCTGTTTGGCACTCGGGCGTCCCCCCCCCCCCCCCACACCCCCCGCCCCCCCCCCCCCCGCCCAAAGTCTAGTGAGCTCTGTGGTTAGTAGTTAGAGATCTGTCCCGTGTTTCATAGTGATATTGAGGTCCTCCGAGTGAGGCGGGTGCATCCTGTTTTAGTGTCGGTGTTTAGTTTTTTTAATTTGATTTGAAAGTGCAGTGTGAGTTTGCAGTAACTGCCTCCTCCAGTGTTCACAGCGCGTGATTCCAGGCTGCGTTTGGCGCCCCGGCGGGCCCCCCCCCCCCCTTTTTTTTTCGAAACGCATGGAACCAGCTCATAGAATGAGACAAGCCATGGCGACGGATTAAAGCGACACACCTAATTCTCAAGGGCTTCCTCTGACTGCACAGACACACGGTCCCACTTTTCAGGCTCACACAGTAGGAAGAACGGACTATTCCTTTTTTAATGGCAGCTAGTAGCTAGGTCATCCAGGGCTTCCAGACACTCGTTGTGTTCCAATCCCAGCAGCTGCAGAATGTTTAGCTTCTTATTTCTCCGGGTTGTCCCAAACACACGGCCATCGCATTCGGATCCTGTGTGTGTGTGCGTGTGTGTGTGTGTGCGCGTCGCGGCGGGTGTAGTCTGGGTCAGGACAGGTTGCGGGGCTTTGACGTAACAGAGGAAAAGGGGGGGGGGAGCAGCCGCCGTGTCCGGGTGCTCCGGTCACATCCATTTCTCTGCCGCTGTGACTGTGGCTTTGCTTCTGGGGTAAGGGGGGGGGGGGGGGGGGGGTGGGGGCAGGGTTTGGGGGTGGGGGGGTTGGCGGTGGCTCTGGGGGGGCTGAGCCGTGGTGCTTTGGTGCAACTCCCTACTGAATCCCAGACGATCGGTCAGTGGTCAGCTCTCAGACTAATATCTCCCGTGCACTGTGGGCCCGACGGCCCTGTTCTCGTTCCTCTCTGTGTGTGTCCCCCCCCTTCCCTCTCCCCCCTTGGCCCGCGGGGTTGGGGCCGGCCCCCCCCCCCCCCCTTCCCGCCGGGGTGTGTTGCTCACGCGCTCGGACCAGACGCGGGGCAGCGGAACGCGTCTGAACGGGCCGGTCTGCGATGACCGGTGTGAGTCTGCTGAGGCCACTTTTTAAAGCCCTTCTTAAAACTGTCCAAGTTTCTGTGTTTAAAGAATTCAATTTTGTTGTATTTGCCACATGGGTTTAATGTACATCCGGGGTTTTAACCCCGGGACTCTTCTGGCCCATGAGAGAATGTTAGGGGTTATGTACAGTAGTTTTAATTGTTAAAAAGGTACAGAATCTTTTTCAGATGGATTTGCTCATTTTTATTTTATTTTCTAGCCAATTGTATCCCCTCCCCCAATTCCTTTTTAAAGGTTTGAAAACAGGGTTTCCTGAGGCATGCTAGTCAGTGACCTCTGACCTTTTTTTGTGATTAGAGGGGGGATGCTAAGAGAGTCACGCCAGTAAGGGGCGATGACTCCCCTTAAGCCTCCGCTCTCCTATTTTTTGCTTTAATTCTCTTTGTATGCAGAACCAAAATGTAAAACGTCAGCAAACCTAGGTTTCAGGCCTAACCTGTGTGTGTATATACCCTGGATACAATCAACAGGATCTTGTTTTCAAAAGCAAAATGACTTAATTGAAGATAAGTGTAGTTTCTAAAGAACATGTATCATTATTTGTAAGTTAACCATCTGCATGTCTTCAAGCCTCCTGGCATTAGCTAATAATTTTTAAGGTGAAGAAAAAAAAAAAGGAAAAAAAACTTTTTACATGTTTTATTTTTTACAATTTATTTGCTTACCTAAATATCCCAGACAATAATGTGACCCTTTTTATTACTTCAAATTTATTTTTATTTTCCATTTTTGTTATTTTCTTTATTTCCTGTGTACTACATATAGGCAATTTATAACAAAATGAGAAAAATTATTGAAGAAATTTTAAAATTGAAATATATTTTATTTGAAAGTTTATGGACCTTTTAACCGTGAGCCGGAGAAATTGTATAATCGTATAATTTGAGCTGACTTGACGGTTATGAGAAATGTATCAAGAGTTTTATTTTTTATGCTTCTTTAATAAAGTCTTGTTTTTGGTTTCATTTTTTTACGGTAAAAAAATAAGAGCTTGTGTCCAGTGTCTTTTTATCCGTGGGATCAGGGCACAGCGCCGTGTGGGGGCAGCAGAGACCCGGTCAGGCCGCCGGACCCGGTCAGGCAGCCGGCGTCAGATCGTCCAGGGCTGCAGACCATTCCTGATTTAGAGTTCAGCCACACGCTCATCTTTTCACGACACAAAGCGGGTTAGAGCTCAAACTGATGAAAAAATCAATAGATTTTTTTAAAAAAGGCACATTTTTTCCCCTCCCACTTCGTCTCACGTCTCAGTCTAAGGAAACGATAAATAAAATCCTAACAAAAAGCACCAGCTTCCTGCCATTCGTTCAAAAAGAAAGCTGCTATTCAAGGCTTCACAAAATGCCTGAAATTTCCTACTTTTTAAACTCGGCCCGTCTTGCAGCTTGTAATGAAAACATGTCTCTCCCTCCCCCCTACAGAGGTCACAGAGAACAGACTGAGGTGGGTTCTGCTTCCAGATGAAGGTTTGTGTCGGTTACTCCCTGCTGTCTCCCTCAGAGAGCGCGCCATCTGCTCAACCGGTCGAGCTGTCTGACCTTTATGGGTTGAAGCGAACATTTGCCCAAACCCCCTTCAATAATTTTATATCAGGACGCCAAAAGTGAGAAACGTTATGTAAAATGACGACACAAAAACACATGAAGAGGTGTCGGTTGTGACACAAAAGTCCTTTTAATAGGAAGCAGATCACAATCAGGCTGCATTCCAGCTCCACTTCATCCTCATTAAAGAACAATCAACAATGATAAGAAACAAATTACAAACATCCTCAGTAGAAAATAATTCTCTCATGCGAGTTCTGTGTTCACACTACATTCATATTGGGTACAGATGACTTGTTTTTTTTAAATTTATTAATTTATTTGAAAAAACAGAGACACACCGATGACTTATTAGCTTTGGAAAGTTAAAACAGGTCAAATTAAAAAGGTCAAGTAACATCGAAGAGACACGTGCTGGCACAATTAAGTTTCCCATCATGCAATTGTAGTTGATTTTCTATTCACAGGGTGGGCACCACTCGTCTCCTCGGAGTCGTGTCGGTGTGCGTGCATGCGTGTGTGTCATCTTTCATGTGTCTGTTTGTGCTTGAGCAGAGTGGGTCTGTAGGAGTGTGTGTGTGTGGTCAGTGCGCGTTTAGCGGGCAGCTGACCAGCCCAAAGCCCAGCAATCCACCATCTCTCCGTGCTTTCGCAGCTACAATCTGACATGTAAAGTTTGGTCTTGGGCTCTGGGGCTGCACACACTCCAACACATGGAAACTGTGTTAAAGGAGCACCCCACCAATTTATCTTCACACTTTTTTGTAAAAGATTGAGACTGATGAAACACATGCAGCCTTTTTTTTTTTAACATTACCCACAAGGCAACATGACTTACGCTGAGGAGGAGAAGAGGATCATCTCATCCGCATACTTTTCAAGCTCTCGTTCTTTTTATTCTTTTAAGTGAGGCTTAATGCTTAATGATCGTATTCACAGCCACTGAGTGACTTCACATAAAAATATTCAAAGTTTACACAGCTCTGAGAGGGGATCTGTGTAAAAAGCTTTCCTCGCATGCTACCTGGCAGCTAAACACACACACTCTAAAGTATAAAAATCAGTGGAGTTCTCCTTTAAATGTTGCCGGAGACTGGGCAACCAGAGAAGTTGACACAAAAACCAAGCTGGATTCGTACATTTTTTTTTTTTTTATGACTCAAATGAAATCCAGTGGCATAAATCAAAGGCATGAGTGGGTCTCGGAACAAAAACCGTGGTCTGTCAACAACCCTTTCGATGAGAGAGAAGGCTTTGCTGAGCGTAAATAACATTCAGAGGTTTTTTTTTGTTTCTTTTGGTAGCTCTCAGCAGTGGTGAGTACAGAAAACAGAAGACAGGTTGGCGTGTGGGGGGGGCCTGATGCAGCCACAGGGAACCTCCTTGCAGCGTTTAGTCACCGTGACCGACGTCCAGCTTCAGAGTCTGATTATGGCTGTGAGGGTCTGCTCACCTTATTGCAGGGAACGCTGACGGGGGGGTTTCAACCCACAGGATGAAAAGCAACACTTCAGCCTCTTAAATGCTTGGCGGTGACTTTGATGGCTTCCTTCTTTGATAAGAGAAAAAATAAAAAAATAACACAAGCAAGCAAAAATGAACTCTTGCAAATTTGGTCCTACTAAAGGCAAACAGTTCTCCACAACACCTTCCTCCTCTCCAGGAATGGGAATTCAATATTGTAGTGATTTACAAAAACACAACTTTCCCAATCCTTGGGCCCAGATAGAGCACGTCGCACTTCTGTACTATTTAATTATTTTTTTTTTTTGTGTGTGTGTGTGTTAAAGAGCGCATACGTTCTAAGTGTCTAAGTGTGTAGGTATTGCTTGAAAACTTAAGAGCCCGATTTACAGGTGGAAAAATCAACCTATACAGACACACACACACACGTACACGCTCACACACATGCATGTGCACGATGACGGTGCTCACAGAGGCTCTGTCCGCAGCGGACACACAGACAAACCACTATTGCCTTGGGTTGGTGGGTCATCCCAGTGACATCCCAGTCCACTGATCCTGTAGCCCTTTTCTGGAGGGAATGTGCATAACGGGGGTGGGGGGGGACGTGAGATGGTGGGGTATTGCTCCGTTTGAGGCCACGTGAAAAAAAATCGCACGTTGGCAGCACAGCTTTGGCCTCCACCGACAGGTCGGATCCGCGGACCCTCAGCGGAGGTTTAGGAAAACCTCACCGTAGCAGGATTATGTGCACCATGCTCACACGGATAAAATACTGGAGGTACCCATCTTTTTGTGTGGGAAGAGTTACCATGGTTACAGCAAAGAGAATCACAGTGTTCCTGGGGTCGACATGCAGGACGTTGGTACGTTACGGCACACAGTAGCAGGGGACTTTAACCTTCACTCTGATCGATGGTATCTTTTGGGTTTCGGGGGCCAAACCGTTTTTTCCGGAACCCCGGCTGAACACGTGGTGCGATGGGAAGACTACGCCGGGCCAGAGACGAGGCAGGGGACGCACTGAGGAACGAGACGTGGGCAGGCAGGCAGGCAGGCGGACAGACGGACAGCAAAGCTAGGCAAAGGACTGCTCTCCTCAAGATGCTGAGAGGCAAAAGTGCAAAAGTGGTCACCCCCCACCCCCCCCCAATCAATCCAGGTGATTCAGTCGTTCTGCGGCACATTACATCACAACTAAATGTACAGCGTATAAAAGGAGTTATGTGTCACAGGATAGAGAGAGTTGCTAATCAGAGGGTTACCCTTACTGAGAGCGTGGAGCAGAGATAGTCCAAATGAACTCAGATCCTTTCTCGACATATTCCCTCGCGTTTGCATTGATAACATTGCAGTGGGGGGTGTTGCATAATGTATGCAGATATATGTACAATAGAGCTTTTTTAAAGTGTGTGCTTGTATATTGCACGGGGTCGTCTATGTGGGCGTGAGTGAGTGGTGTGTGTGTGTGCATTAACGCTACGTCTACTCCATACGTCTCTGCTGTTTTTGTGCACGCGTGCGTGGCCCGGCGCCCTCAGCTGCGGCCCTCTTCGGCCGAGCGCTGGTCCGACTTGAGCTTGACGAACTCTTTGGCCACGTCGTCGTTGTTGCGCTGGGAGAGGATCCGCAGCACGGTCAGGCCCGTCTCGTCCATGTGCACGCGGCGGCCCAGCGGCAGCCAGCAGGTGACGCTGCCTTTGCTGGCTATGTCCTTCACCTGCAGCACGGCCATGCCCACGGTGCGGTCCTCCCGGGCAAAGCAGTAGTCCTTCACACACACCTGCAGCTCGTAGCTCTCGGGGCCCACCTCGGTCCCCAGCGAGCTGAAACGGGACAAAAAATCCCACTGGTGTCCCTCGTTCACAGCAGACGGGCTATCTAAAGGGACCAGTGGAGGAATACTCACTACTGGAAGCTCTCGAGGAACTTTGGAGACCAGCTGTTGTTCTTAGATTTTGTGGCAAATTTCCTCTTCTTGTCGCTGAGGTGGGGGCCGATAATGTAGACTTCCACGAAAGGCCTGAAGCCCTGTGCTTTCCACTTCAGGTCATTAGCGGCCACGACTGGAAGGGGAAACAAAACACATAAAGGGAGTGAAGGTAAAAAGCTGAAGGACAAGCTGACACCCTTTCTGGGTCCCTTGACCCAGTCTGAAGTCATACCTTTGACGCTGATCTTGTGCTCTCCATTCGGCTGGGGTAAAATGTCCACGTTCATGATCACCTCACCCACTGCGTCCACTCCAGATGCTGTGAAAGCACACTCAGCTATCAGGACTGAATTCATCAGGGACACTATTGCTGTTTAAGACTAGTTATATGTTCAAACAAACTGGAAAAATAGCTGTTTCTTAGGGGAAAACTGCTTTCCATTATAATACGTGTACATAACTTCTTCTCTCATCCATCAAGTTTTACACATTCTGCCCACATTCTGATCATAAGCTACGCTTGCATTCAGTCTCTCAGTTGGTTTATTTTATTCTCTCTGTACCCTAAGAGAATATGCATGTGCACTATTTTCTAAACCATGAACTATCCTATCGATCAGGAGTGTTTTTGCATTTGTTTGGATGTTTTTGGCTTTCCTGAGGGACGTTTACCTTTCTCTGGTGGGGTGTCTTCATTGGCTGAGTACCTGATCCCCTTTCCTCCGTGGACTGAGGGCCAGTGAAAGAAATTGGGAATAAAAGAAGGCAAATAAATTCATAAATGACTAAGAGAACTCTAAAACAATGGTCATAAGAGTGCAACTAACAGATGAATAGGACACTTAAACAGCATTTATGACTAAAGGTGTTTTAGATCATGGGCTAAAATGTTTATAAATCATCAGCAAATCTTCTGAGAAGAGCAGGGGGCGTTTCCTGTGTCAAATGTCACTGCTTCTTTGTAAATAAGTGTGTGTGTGTGTTGGTACTGTCTGAGGTCGTACCCTGGGCGTGCTGCGAGAGGATAAACTTCCGGATCAGCTTGTCTGTGGCCTGCGTGTACAGGGACAAGGCGTAGCGCAGCGACTGCAGATCGGGACTCTTCTCTAAGAACGTCTTCTTCAGGCCGACGCCACCGGCGTGGAAGTATTGCTGCACAGCACATGACACGCATGTTTAGCTCAGGGTGGAGCACATAGTGCCGCTATTGTGTGGTTAAACATGCTTCTGCTGCAAAGTGTGGTCAGTTAATAGATGTGTGCGCATACACTGATCCAGATCCAGATATCTGTAGTATGTTGAACACAATCAGATGAACTCAAAATATGATAGTTAAACATTGTTCGAGGCCAAAAATCATCTGGTTTAAATCGGTTGATGGGTGAAAGAAGTTATAAACATACGCATCAGGACAAATAGATCATGGAAATCATATTTCGTATCTATTAACATTATTGCATATAGACTGTGAATATGAATTAGAGCCCTCCCCCCACTCTGCTGCTTGGTGCCCCTCACACAGCTGTGACAGTCCAAGCTGAGAGGAGGCCAACATAACGTCTATCACTAACAAGAGAGGATTTCTTTGTGTTTTCATTCAAGCCAGGGGGAAATCCAGTTTTTAGTTTGTAAATCAGGAATTTCTGCATTGACAATCGCACACTGCATCGAAATACGCCCGCTCTGCATGCACCGCAGGGCATTTGACACATGGTGGGACACTCCGAAGAAGAGTCAACCGGAGCTGACAAGGAGTAAGCTGAGCCCACATCTTATGAGCACAATGACACCTTCACAGAGAAAAGGAAACAGTCCACAAACAGAGGGTCAAAGGAGCTCTGCTGGCTGACACCAATGCTCACATTAGAAAACCGTCATCCTGACAACCAGCCCAGAAAAAGTTACACCCAGACCCAACAACGTTACAGAATTGATTTCAAAAGAATACAACACAAAGGGCATGTTCATTAAACTAAAGTAACATGCGGTAATATTTAGAACAGAAAACCATTAGCACGGTTATTACCTTAATAGTATCCAGTGCAAGCTCTATGACTGCACACTGTTTAGGAGTCAGAGCCTTGGCCTCCTCTCGGCCCATGTGCTCCTGCAGGAAAGATCATACAAAGGTGTCAAGCTTTAGCTCAGCTTAAACCTGTGTTATGGTGAAATAACACTCCATTGGCATTTCGTTGTTGGTGCTGTTTTCATCACCTTGAGCTTGGAAAGCTGTCCCAGCTCCTTAGCTGCATTGAAGATCATCTGAGTGCCCTGTCACAGAGAAATAAACAAGTGAGCGGCGGGTGAAGAGAAACAAGGGGGTGTTTGAGAGATGCGTGTGAAGAAGATTTCCAACGGGAAAGGTGGGGGACGGGGGGAAAAGAGGAGAGGTAAACATTTAATACATTCATGGGCCGATTTGAGGGAAGAGAGCTTTCCAGAGGAAACAAGCTTTGTCTTAGGAGGAGTTTTCAAGGAAGGGGAGGATCAAGGTTAAAGTGCTTTAGTGGTGTCCAGTCACACAGAATTGCAGCGCTGCCTCTGGTGCACTGTGTGGCCATTATAACCAGGCTTTGAAGCACTGTTTCCATGGAGGAGGAAGAGTGACCAAGGCTACAGAGGGTGATGTTAGGGTCCCTGTTTCTAATACAGTGCTTCTTCATGCTTTGATTGGCTACACACACATATACTTACAATAACCTGTGATGGGAGGAAAAAAGAGCAGGAATGGGGAGATGGCAGTACAGATGGGTTAATGTTCACTCGAATATTTACACAGCAATGAAAACCCAAAAACAACAAAAAGATTAAATAAGTGAAGGGACAAGTATTTAATGACATACCGTCTGGTCTGTGAGTGTCGGAAGTACAATTGTCTTTTCCATTGTGTTCATCACCAGTTTCCACAGTTCCTTCAGCACTCTTTTCAGGACTGTCTTCTCACAGATTTTAGCAAACAGAGACAAGCTGTAACAAGAAACACACAATGTCTTATCGAATGGTAATCTCAGTTACAGCATTGCCCACAATAAACGTGAGATTCTGGGTAAAATGAGGACAGAAAACTATGGGACAGGGAATACAAAAGAACAAATCAAGTAGTATCAAACAAAATCTTAGTGTGCAGGCAACTGCTTTTATCTCTGGAGGAGTGGAATAGCCTGCCTTCCAGTTGACATCTTTTTTTAACTGAAAGTCTTGCTTCTTTCAACACAATACCAAACTACATATATATATATTTTTTTTTTCTTTTTCTTTTTGTAATTAAATACATAACAATAGGTATGTATATATACATAACAACAGCATGACTTAAGTAAAAGCTTTCCTTTGCTATAGTGACCAGTCTGTGGTTAAGCCTTGTCAGCCAGTGAAAACATTATAGGCATGGTGCCCTAAAGTTCAGATAGGATAAAAATGTCAGATTTTAGAGCAGAGATGTCAAAACACATTTATATTTGGATATGTTTCAAAGTTTACCTGATCAAGAGGTCTTTTTTGTAGTCATGTCTTAAGCATATGGGCTAATTCATTAATTAAATAAAGGGCCACACTCACTTGCTGTCCAGGAAGTCCATGATAGGCTGCAAAACGTTGTCAGCCTCCTGCACAACACTGCCGTTGGCAGGCACAGTTTGACCTTTCACCTGGGCTAGGATGTCCCCCATTTGCCTGACATTATCCTCAATCTGGGGTTGGAAACTGTAAAAGTGCACAAGTAATAGAAAAAAAGAGATCATCAGAGAAGAATTTTAAATCAGCTGGAAAAACTGCCTGTGGCCGTTTGCAGAGAGATCAGACAGAAACGCCCACCTGACAGCGAAAATGCGGCTGAGGTCGTCCATGACATTGTTCAGTTTGTTCTGGAGCTCTTTCAAGAAGTCGCTGGCCTCCACATTGAGCTGCGAGATAAATGTGATGAGTACAGCAGATGTGTCACAGAGATATCAAAGAGAAACATAAAATAGACTGGAAACTCACATCTTTGCCTCCCATGGCCTCAAACATCTTCTCCAGCTGAACTCTGAGCTGCTGGATGTTATTTATAATGATACAGGGCTGAGAGGGGAGAGAGGAAGCAAATTACACACATAGAAATGGTCTTTTTCACAGTGTGTCATTTCTATGATTTCTAATAACTTTTTTTTTTATCAGACGATGTCTGGTCCCTTTCTTTGTGTAATTTGTAAGAAGTACAGTAACTACTGAGCCACTGGGGGGTGCTGGTCTGTGTATGTGAGCTGCCTATTTTACTACAAGCCCTCAACACTTTCAGCTAATTACACAGTCCTAAATTCAACGTGAAGGCTCCAACCAGGGCTCAGCCATTACACTGGAAAGTATTTTATAGTGTTGAAGTTAAATCAAATTGACCTTAAGCACAATAAACATAATAAAATACAGCTTAAAGTACACCAGTTCCCATCAGTAAACTTGTTCTGTCAGAACTCCATTACAGGCTCTTTGGAGCAGAAAATACTTCAGTCACCTACCACTTTCTCTTTCTTGACGTGATTTGGAAAGTCCTTGGCTATGATGTCAGCGTACGACAGCAGGACGTTGCCGATGGTCTACAAGAAAAAAAAGGTGTTACATTAGAATGAGCTCTGAGACGAAGTCACTGTGAGAGCGCGAGGAGGTGAAACTGACCTTGGCAAATCTCTTCATGTAGTTGCCAACAATCTGAGGGTCGGGACACTCCAACTTGCGGATGATTTCAAAGCTCTGATTGAGCTGAGAGAACACGTCCACCACAGAGCAGGAGAACAAAGCGTGCTCTGACGTGACTTGGAACTGGAGGTTAAAAAGAGGGACCAGAGGGAAACATTTAGAAAGGTACTATGGGGTGCTGGTGTGATGTGGCACTTGTGTTAGATTCTATAAAGAGCTACCACCCGATGAAGGGAACAACAGATATAGGCCATGAGCAGCTGAATGAAGCTTGTAAGGTGGGTCCTTTTGAAGGCTTTGGATTGGAGGGATGGAGGTAATCAGGGGGATGTGATGGGAAGAAGAGCACTCATTAGCAGCCCGGCCATTAGCTCAGAGTTGAATTGGTATTACGGTATGTGATGAAGACAAGGGACCACCATTACGCTGACATGGGAACGCAGAAGCTGCCTCGGGCGACACTAATTGGACCCGAAGGAACCCTGACATATGAGCTGGGAGAGTCTTCAGCTGCTTCGTATCGACTTTCCTGCTGTGTGGGTCCGTAGGTGTGAGTGAGACAGCAAGTGTGAAACAGTATGGTACGTGAGTATGTGTTTACATCGACTTGTGCAGTAGCATCTGCTCTGTTCTACAGTGACGTTTTTTTTCTTTATTGATTGCCTTGAGACCTTCAACCTGCTCTCTACAGCTTGGAATGTGCTGAGTCGCAGAGATCAATTAGCATAAAAAATTGCGTGAGAATGAGGGTCTACAGGTTGGAGATCACATCTTAACTTTTCTGCAGAATTTAACAGGGAAAGGATAATTATATATATTATACATATGATATAGACTTACGATACAGTGGTTTCTTTTTTACCCCACAAAGATTTTGCCAAACCATTTTTTAAATGCTTTTTGTTCCAATTAGGGTCATAGAATTGTTGACACAACCCCAGTTTTTGTTAGCCGTCTTAAGCAGATACTTGTATCTGCTTGATGTAGGAAACATATGAAAGCATCGTCAGGCAGAAAAAACATAAAACATCATATTAACCTGACAATATCAAACAGAGATGACAGATAAAAACAGATACCCCATCTTTCTTGTCCCTCTCCAGGGCTCCATGAAGAAAATCTCTGGACACTTCCTCATTCTCATCCAACCACATGATGACAAATGGCTCAAACCAGCTGCAAACAACAGAAAAGATGATAGGGCAAGATAAATCCTTGTGCCACATGGATTAGAAGAGGTGTGCAGCTGTATGGGAAACACTTACGCCGGATATTCAGGTACGTGCTTCTGGAAAGTGGTCAGTTCCTTGCAGTACTCATTATAGAGCCACTTCACTTTAAAGTGCAAATTCATATAGTCCGCACTCTTACACAGCCGGTTCTTCTCATGCTCTGAATGTCAGAGACAGACAGCATGAGTTGAGCCTCAATCTGAAACCCCCCCTTTCTCCACATAAACATAGCACAAACATTTACCCCTCTGATCTCACAGTCCCAGCAACACACATAAAACTTACCCTCCATGGCGTACTTCATATCTTGAGCAAACATGTTCCACATGACTTCCGCACTGATTTTACCCACGTTGAGTTCTTGGGGAAACCTGTGAGAGACAACAGAGCATCCCAGCTTAAATCTGGGCTCAATGTAAAGTAATGCTACTCTATTATTAACCAGGGTTAAAGGTTTGTTTTTTTTATATGTCCAACAGCTCTTCCTCTACTTGTTCTAGCACCCACAGGAATAAAAATACTTTTGAGAGAAAACTAGAATTGGCAAGAGGCTAATATCCTCATTGTTCCCCACAACAAAACCCATGGGCCCAATTAAATGTATTATCAAAAATATTTAATTTAATACTTATAAATGCCCCCCTTTGCAAGTCTAGTAAAACAAAATAATAATAACAATCTAACTCCAAGTATAATTCATCTTTACCTTCCAATTTAAAAGGTCACTCGGTAGCCCTGTTGCTATGCTCTGCCCTCCAGACCTCCCATAAAGCTGTTGTCTTATCAGGCCTAATGCAACTCCTATAAATTATCTATATATCAAATATCCAGTGAATTTTGGCAATGCTAGGAGCACATACTCACTGGTTAAGGCAAGGGGTATATGAGTTTTTATCCTCCTCTATGATGGAAACAATGAGGGTGATGAGTTTAGACCAGAAATCCAGGTTTTTGATGCTGGGACCCTGCTCATCAGGAGGGACCGCTTTTGACTAGAAAAAGAGATGCTGCATTTGTATCGGAGAAGCTGCATATGCTGTACTGACACCATCTGCACACATATACATTTTTGTGCATGTTAACTCACAGGGTCCGTCTGATATTCCCTGTTGTAGAGATCGTGGCAGTTATTGAAAATGTACTCATAGGTGGAGTTAAGACAGGCTTTCACACAGTCCTTCACCACCTGACTCGCCCTGGGGGGACTCTGCAGCTCCTGGACCTGGAAACAGACAGCACACAGCATACGGCTGAATCTAAAACGCTTTCAAGTGTTTTTCTGGCACACAGTATCTCAGCAGGAGGTTTTCTCAGCGGAAACCAGAGACTCAATGAACTGCAACATTCATACCAACAATCCCATAAACACCTCACAGTCACATGCACACACACACACACAGACACAGCATCATGCGAATGCTAATGACTTTGGTCAGAGGTGTATATTTGTGGTAGTTTGTTCTTCAGGTTACAGAAAAAAACAGAGAACTTTAACAAGTCTAGTTTGGATAAAAGAGAAGATTGTGTTTAAGTAAAAGGAAAGAAATTAGTCCTTTTGACATTAATTCTTACCTTCATCCTGAAGAAAGTGATGCTGGTCAGCAGGTCAACAGTAGACTTGAGGTCTTGCAGTCTTTCTGGACTGCTGGCGGGAAAGTTGTTCTAAAAAACACACACAGAAATAAACACATTAAAACGTACCCATAACATCATAGTCCTAAACCACATGATGATAAAAGCAGATGAAGCACACCAGGAGAACCACAATTAACAGCACTCATGAGCCTATTTAAGCAGGATGTAAACAGGAATGAGTAGTAATTACCCGATACATTGACAGGTCAATCCTCAAGGAGTTGTGCAGCTGGTCTAGTAGCTTGACAAACCTCTCCTTCTACACAGAAAAGAATATAAAGACAGAGTAAGACAGTCAAAACACACCAGAGACGACAAGATTATCTGCCTGACCCACTGTGAGTCTGATGGTGATCGAATTATAGACAAAGTCATAAAGTAAGAATAAGAGCACAACCTAATGTGAACAGTCCCAGAGGGACCAGACTGGTCATTTCTGAGACTTTTTCAAGTGCTACATTATCTGCTGAAGTATAGCCATTTTTAAATAATCTCTTAATTCCCCACGTCAAGAACTCACGCCAAAGTTTGAAGCAGCAAATCTGTCCGAGGCAGAAACATTGTTGGAGGATTGGGTGGTGTGGGCATAGTAAGCATTAATGTTGGCAAGCAGGGTGCTCATCACAGCTGGCACTCCTGGACACATGTACTTCGATGACAAGCAGGCAAAGTGGCTGTTGGATTAAACAGGGAATAAGAAAACTGAATTAGGTTTGCACCCATTTAACCCTTCTGTACATGAATGTTCAAAGTGTCTAACAGCTGGATTCAAGAAGCCATTTGAGAGCAAGGGGAAAAACAATAATGCATTTTATGCAGAATAATTTGACAATTATTACGACAATCTAGGTGTATTATGAGGTACTGACGTCATGGCTTGGTAAATGGACTCCACTCCATATCTCATGGCAAATTCATCAACGATTTCCTGAGCTGTCTCCTCAAAGTAAACCTTCCAGGCATCATCTCCTTTAGCATCAGGAATCTTTACGACACCGCTGTTCTGCTCCTCAGTGGTATACTGGAACAGATGCTACACACAGACAGGTCTGTGTATATTAGTGTCTTAACATATATAAAAAAAGAGATTTTCAGATAATTGAAGAACATCTGAATTAAAAAGGTAGCCATATGTATCAGTTCAAGAAAACATCTGTATGTCAGCTGACTTAAATGCTTTAGTCTCACACTGATCAAGCTTTGTCCATTTTCTAGATGATTCTGAATGAATTGTATGGTTCAAATGACATAAGAAAACCAATATTGGCCACTACTTTTAGTACAAAAGGGACATTTTCAAATCTGTAAAGGCAGAGGTGGATTGTGTTCAAGTGCAAAGTAGAACTATTTAACTCTGGTAAATGGGTTGCTCTTGCAGGTTTCAGGTTTGATTTCAAACGTAAGCAGAAATTATCATAGAAGCATTCAGACCGACCTCATGCAGACAGGTGTATTGGACATGGTATGGAGCCACCGTCTCCTCTCCCTTGATCTCCACACTTATGTGCATCCGTATAGCCCCAGAAACAGCAGATTTATCTGTTCTTTTATCTGTAACATGAGTGTCAGACACACACATTTAGTTCAGTGACATCTGCCCTTCCTGCAACAGACCCGCATAAGAGACAAAGGTTTCTTATCCTTTTGAGTCTGTGTGACTCTCGTCTTCAGCCTTATCTCACAAAACTCACCCAGATTATACCAAACGTCCATCTCTCCACTCAGAGTGCGCACTTCAATGATAGTTTGACCCAAGAAGTCATCACTCTCACGTTTGAACCTCTGTTTCACGCGAGACTTGATGTCATCATCCTCGTCCCACACCCTGACTTTGATGCGGTCAGAGGAGTTGTGGCATTCACTGGAAGAGAAAGAAATAGTCGGAAAACAAACATGGAATGCAGAGAAATAAAGCGTGACAGTTCAAGGAATCATGGGAGTCTGATGAATCCTTTGGTTTTAAAAAATCCAAAATAAAAAGTGGGACGTATTAAATGTGAAGTTTTTAGATAAATACACTATATAACATGAGAGCATTTAAAACTATTCATGGATTTCCACTGCACTCACAAGTGAAAGTTTTCCTCCCAGACAGGGTTGAGGTTGCCATAAATGGTCTTGGTTCTCTTCTTTGTCTTCCCAACTTGAACCGTTACATAAGGGTCACTGGAGCCTGTTTTGTCCTTAGCCTGGAGGCCCTGGGCACATACCACTGAGGAACAAAAAAATAGACATCTAAACAAAGGTACATTTTTTCCTTTTAAAATCTAGAATTTTATTATTTTGTACTTCGGGTACATTTACTTTTATATAATCTTTCAGCCACCTTGGACAAAAGACAATTAAGACCTATGAAACGGTAACACAATAACTGCTTGAAAAGACAAACAATGCATGACAATGATGAGGGATTACAAGGATAATGACTCAACTTACCCGTGATGCTGATCTTTGCTGACCATTTCGAAGTCCCATCGAGCACGCTCTGCTTGATCTGTTTCATGTGCGTCCCGTGTGTTGTTTTGTCAAGGGCAAACACTTCCTGGATTAGCTCGAATATCTCAGGTTTATTCCTCTCTCTGATCTTCATGCGGTCCTTTAGGACCATGATGATGTTCTGGGTCCGATCCTCTGCCCCATGCTTGGAGCTCTTCTCTGCCGCTCCTTATAGGAGAGGGATTTAAAAAAGGATGCATCGGCAAAGGTTAGTGTTAGATATATAGATGTAAAATAATCAAAGCTCAGAAGCTCAGAAGATTCTTCATGTTCTCTCTAATGTGTTTATAAAAAGCCCAGAATCAAGCCAGCATTTGATCAAATTAGAAAATCTTTGCCAGTTCTTGCCTAATTGTTAAACTCAAACCCTCCAATTATCCCACTTAGCTATTGACTTTTTTATTGAGGGGCTGTAAATAGTAGCATGCATTGGTAAACACAATGTAATTAGACTCTTTGGACACATGATATAGATTCACTATGCATCACATGGACTGCCTCTCAAATCAGAAAAGCAACTGATTGAGCAACCCCTTGTGGAGCAGAGAAGTGTGGATGCAAAGCCTGTGGGAGGAGGAGAGAAAAAGAGGCAGGGGTGTGACAGCACATTACTCAGGAGATAAATTGGAAAGGAAGAGGTAGGAGAATGTGAGAGTTGATAGAGGACAAGAATAATGGGATGTCAATTGGGCAGAGGGATACAGAGAAAGAGCTAGAATAGTTTGTGTGGAGGACAGAGTGCGTGTGCACCTAAGTGAAGATAATTGTGTTTAATATGGGCATTTGTGTAAAAAAAAATAGCATGTCCTTACTCTGCAGACAGTCGGCATTCAGCAGATCCTGGCACTTTTCGTGGCATTTGACGCCACACTCTGAGCAACGCATTCCTTGGCGTGCTATGCCCCACAGTAGACCCTCACATTCGTAGCAATATGTGGGAGTGGTGGCTGTCCACACCTCAAAGTTGTGTGGAGTAGTGGAAGAGATGGGGTAGATCAAAGCCTGCAGGGTCTTTTTATAAACGTGGCTCTTCTGCAGATGTCATAATGGAAATAACAGAAAGGTTTGATTCTGACTGTTAATGGATGTTTTAAAAAGTCCAGGAGAGATGTGGGAAAGAACAACAAGGAGGAAACCAACCAGCTCCTCGTTGCCAAGGGTAGTGGAGGCCATTGCAGAAGTAATTCCAGCTTTCCGCGAGTTCTGCACCAATGACTTGAAAGAGGCAAAACAGATATATTTTTGGGTTTGACTGATATATAAAGTTTTTAGTTGCTGAATTAGTTGAGGAATAAGCCAAAACTTACCATCGCCTAATAAATCCAGGCCATGGTGAAACACAGAGAAAAGGAGAAAAAATCATAAAAAAGTATTGAGCCATTTATATCTTTGATAGGTGTCTGTTTTTATTCATGTTTCAGTAGAGAACTATGGTCTCAGCAAAGCCATTTGCTACAGTATTTTCTTGTTATGGTGAGTTTTATCTGTGTGCGGCAGGAGAATGCACTGTCTCAGCAGAATGTCCAAATAAAAACATTCAGATAAAAACCTGTTTTTGTGGCGGTCCCCATAAATCTGACGTATTTTTTTCAATCTCTGAACGTAAACAGTGTAGCAACAATAATGACTGATATTCAACTTGTGTGAACACTAAATCCATTAGTGCATTACGACTAACTGTAAGCAACCACTTTCAGTAATTGGAGCACATTGACAAAAGTAAGGAGTCGGTCAAATCTGAAGAAAAATACCTTTAGAGGTTTGGTTAATATTTCTGTATGTGTTTGCATTCATTGTTTTTCTCACCAGATCTCTGACGAGGGGAATGGCTTTCCTCTTGCGAAGGTCAGGCATGCTGTCGATACTGTAGAGTGCACCTCCCATTCTGAATAAGACATAACCATTATACATTTGTCTCTGTTCTCATGACTATTTAAAGCCGGTTAAACATGCTTACCACCAAAATACTTAAATCATGTTTTCGAAAGCCAGGGACTGATGCATCTTTAATTATTGTTTCTAAAGCCAAGCCAGCCTTCACGAGGAGACTGTAATTACTCAGAATGGTTTCTCTACAAAAAGTGGTCACGACATTCCACACTGCTGAGCTAAGCTGCCTTGTTTTTATTCGACTAAGTTAGCATTTCTTCAGCCGCTCCATCTAGAAAATGACCTGCCAGTTAAGTCAGGGCAGCCCTAAGACACAAGCTGAAAAAGACTGGACAGAAGTTTCCCAGATCTAAAGGTCATTTTCAATATCAAGTAGTGGTAGCAGAATTTTCTAAATGAGTCACGGTCATTCAGACTGAATTCCATTTACTGGAGTGGCTTTGTGACATGTAAAGTGTCTGTAATTTGTGAGATGGAAAGTGAGTGATAAGTTCTCACCCTCCTTTACCAAACCACAGCGAGCTGGAGGTCTCTCCCCGAGCCTAGGAGGGAGAAGAGGAATTTTAAAAGATTAAAAGAGAATTTTCATGTCTGCGCTTTCCAGCCCTTAAATACTGTATGAATGAGACTGTTCACTAGAAAGGGACAAGATTATGCAACGTTTTATCAGACTGAACAAAAACCTCTATTTTCAATTTACTGTAAGTCAGAGAAAGAGAGAGAGATGGGTTAGTCGAAATTCTTATTAGTAATTACTGTGCAATTTGCTAAATTTGTGCAAACCATCAAATTAGAATTACTAATATAGAATAATTTACGCTCATTAAATGCTAGACGTTTCTAACCATGCAAAACTAGATTTGCTAAAATTTTTAATTAAGATATTCTTATGAGGAGCCAGAACTAATGGAGGAAATAAACAAACTGTTGGAAAGCTCGAGCAAGATGCAACAGGCGAGATCAAACTCTTATGACGATGAATACATGAAGTGAAAGTGTCTTCTTAAACCCAGTAAGAATATCTAACCACATATAGCTTCTTCTTTCTCTCAAGCAACCATTCAGGGTGTACCTACCTGTCTGCATGCTCCAATGATGGCCGAGCAAAGTGCATGCGAGTGTCACTATGGCAATGACATGAAACTGGAAAGAAAACAAAGTGGGTCGGCACAAACAAACAAAAAGAAAAAATAAAGACAAGGGGAAAAGAAGCCAAATGCACAAAAACGCAACGTGACACACATCAACAAAAACATCAAAGCAAGTGATTAATTCTTTGCAGAACTGAATTCAAATGTAATGAATAAATTAAATGTGCAAGTGAGAACTGACCAAGCAAAACTGAATGTGTCCAACTAAATCAAGCAGTTTTATCAAGCAGCAGTGTGATCCTTCATCAAAACTCAAAATAAAAGGTTTGATGTCTGGGAAGCGTCTCTATTTTAAGAAAACCAAATGGTATAAATTATACAAGAAAAGAACATTACGTCTGCTTTCTGGTGACTTGCAAAAGAACCTGTCAAAATGGAACTCAGGAAGTTACTGTATGTACCCTGTCTGCTCATCAATAATGCACAACATATATATATTTCAAAGACTTGGTAGATACTTTTTGAATCTCAAACTCAGTATTTGTTTTAAATGTAATAGTGGAGCTGGATGAGGCATACAGGTCCAGACCCTGACTAGAGTTTGGTAGGACGGTGGGGCACTAACCACAAAAGGGGCTGAGATTTACTGGTAAACCTACCTCTCGCAGCTGCTCTAAGACCTTGTTGTAGAGCCTCAGCCAGTTCTCTTTGGCTCTCACTGCTGGATCAACTGGCTCTTTGGGCTCCTCTACAATTGGTGGACTAAAAGAATAAATGTTTGTGTAAATCAAATTAGGACACGTATCTTGCAACTGTGACATATTGATTTTTTTCTAGTCTGTTTTAGCAGATGATTCACTTTATTGATCTCATTCCCTTTCAACCTTCACTCATACCTCTCAGGTGGCATCTCTATTTCCTTTTCTGGCGTCAGTGGTCTGCTCTCTACAAAGTCCTCTTCTTTTTGCTCCATGGGAAGCTTCTCCTCATACTGAGCAGGGGGTGTCCTGGCTTCTTTCTCCATGGTCATTTCCTCTTCTAACCACATTTCTTCCTCTGGCAGGGGAGCTTCATCCTCAACTGCAGCTGGTTGTGTGGTGGAGGGGTCATTTCCATGGAACTGAGGTGATGAAGAGGTCTGCTGGGACAGGGGACCCGTGGCAGTGGAGGGTGGCTGTGAGGCTGAATTTGCCATGGTAGCTGGGTGGGATGGAGGGACAGTGCTGGCTGCAGCTTGGTGTTGCTGAGATGCAGCTGAGGCTGGGGGGTGAGACTGGGCAGGCGGGGCAGTGGGAACTGATGACAGGAACGTAGAAGCCAAGCCTGTGACCGCTGCTGTTAGAGGTTTGGCCATTGAGAAGAAGGACGTGGCAGATGGGGCAGGCTGTGGTTGAGCTTGTGTTTGAGGCTGAGTTTGTTTTGGTGGTTGAACTGTTTGTTGACCAGGTGGCTGCTGGGCGGTTGACGAAACCCCAGGAGGATGAGCTTGGTTGGAGTTGGATGTTTGAGCAGGAGGCTGCTGTTGATGTACAGAGGGGTGTTTTTCCAGAGGAGGTCTGGATCTGGTTACATCAAGAGCTGGGGGGGCGGTAGATGTTGGGGTAGGAGTAAATGGTGGCTCCATGTCCTCACTGAGGGTCCCATCTAAATTGTACAAGTCCTCATCATCATAAATCATTTCGTCATCCTCATAGAGCCCCTCTTCCTCTCCCTCATAAAGTCCTCCATCGTCTCCCTCATACAGAGCAACCTCTTCTCCTCCATCTTTGCTGTAGCCGCCCTCATCGCTGTATGCCCCCTGGGTCTCATCCAGATCCCAGTCTGGAGAGCCCTTACTGTAGCTGACTGAGGAGTGGCAAGAGTGGTACGAGTCATTCTCATCGTAAGGGTCCCTTTCTCCGTACTCAACACCATAGTCCTCCTCACTCAGCTGACTGCTGCACCGACTGAGCTCTGCACTCGATGCATAGCTACCAGTGGGACTGGAAATAAGACAAGAGGCAAAAGTTACAATGCAATATGAAATAAATAGCTTACCATCCCTCTGTTAACTAGAAAGTCAGAAATGCTTATAGTGCGCAGTACTGAAGCTTTATGGCCTGTGCCCTTAGGACAGCCCCTCTAAACACATTTTCTGCATGTCTGGGGGGCAGCCAGGAATAATGCTGATCGCTAATCAATGAAAAGTAGCGAGAAATACAAAAGTAGCAGACAAGTAGCAAGAAACAGAGAAGAACAGTTAGGGTGAGGGGCAAGAGAAAAAACAGAAAAAGGACAGGCACATAGAAGTCCAACAAACGGGGGAAAAATACATATCTCTTCTTTTTGATGAATGGGGATATTGAAAACTGAATACAGCCCCAGGAAGGAGGAGGGATAAAGGTAAGGGAGATGGTGAAGACAGGAAGAGAGTGGTGAGCTGAGAGACTGCAAAGAAGGAGGGCATGGAGAGGGAGAGTGTAGAAAGCAGAGGAGATGAGATAGACAGGAAAGGATGGTGTGAGGAGGTTGCCCTGTCCAATACACTCACACAAGCAGCTAATCTTATGTGCAGTATTGATCATTAGATTGCAAGTTGAATAATTCATAGCGCGAGAGGTGGATGGATGCATATTTTCATTTTCTCTCAGAGAAATACATCAATAAACACTGAGAAGTCTAAACTACTGCAAATAACTGACAGGAGAGTAGTGTTGGGTTTGAACAAGCCACTGACAGGTCTGCAAAAAGGGCAATGTGGAAATTTCATTGAATGTAAAAATTAATTTTTTAGACAACTAAAATCATATCAAGACTTGTAAGAAAGTGAAATCACAGGTATAAAAGGTCAAATGATCACTGTCTGAGTTCCATTCAGCTCTGCTAGATGTAGGGTTAGCTGACTCACTGTCACACAATCTCTGACTCACTGGTATGAGAGGAAAAAAGGGGCCACTGTATATTTTCTTTGTCAGGAGAAAATTTCTTTGTACACAGGGGTCTAAAAATCTGTGAAAAGGATGGATGGAAAATATAACAGGTTTTAACATTCGAAGTCGCAAGAGTCAGTAAACAGCTGTATAACATAACATGTGTTTGATTTAGCTAAAAATCCTTTATAGCTAATCCGAGGGATGAGGACTATCCTCTATCTACATACCTGACAGTTCTCTGATTGGGGTATTCGAGGTCTTGACTGTTTCCGGAGCGTGGATAAGAGAAGCTTCTGGAGCTGCGGTGCTGGTGGCTGATGGGATATTGGTGGACAGAAGCGTTGGGCTGTGATGTGCTGTAGTAAGGAGGCGGGATGCTGTTACTGGTTTCACTCCGATAGTCACTGTCTCTGTCATCCACAGCGCTGTCTGGGTCCTCATCTACAAAAGTACATTAAGACACTTGATAAGGATAAAACTTTTAGATTAGCTGTAGATTTATTTGAAATTGAAGCAAAAGAAAGAGAACATAATTAACCAGTCAGTATTTAACTATTGAACCCCTATTAGACCCATACAGGTCATTGAGAGTGCATTCATATATGAATCAAATGATGAATATTATGAGCTCTTTTCCTCTCCGGCTCATCATCATAACTCTGCTCTGCTCACTGGGGGCATGCTTTACTTTCCTCTGATGTTCATAGATCAAGGATTACCATACCAGACAGTGCAAGGCAGTCAAAAGTGAAACCGGCAATCTTTTAATCATTTATCATTATCCATCATTGTCTTTCTCACTCGAAAAGCCAGCTAACGAACACGCCTGCTGCCCTGCTTACAGCTCCATTTTCCTCTGTCCCATTATTTAAACACTTAAAATAGCATGATGCTTTTTTTCATGTTTCCCCGTGTCCCCACACGTCTCGTTGTTTTCATCTCCATCAGTCACTTCATTAGATCCCGATTTGTCATTAACCCCCTGCTCTTTTCTTTTTCCTCTGAGTGAACAAAGAGAAGATGAATTGCTGGAGTTGAGTGGGTGAGTGACTTATGTAAGACCATCTGCTCATCTTTAGAGGGAAAATTATAGTCTTGGAGGATTTGGAGCTTTTCCTACAAAAATATTATGTGTGCAAAACATGCATGGAGTCTTTTTGGAGAGTGACTTTGTAAAATTGCAGTAATGGAAAAGTGGTTGAAATTATCCTCAACAATAAACATGTCAATTGTTCGAGCCTGTTGATGACTATTGATACATCTGTTATGTGAAGACATCTGTACCAAATAGTGTTGTTGCATTATGGTCATTATCTAGAGCAGCAAGCAATGCCTATTTCTGGAATAAACACATTATTATTTGTAGTTTTTACCATGCTGTGAAAAACCTTGGATTGACTGCTTTACCCCTAATAGGAGGGATAACCATGGAAAATGATTGAATAATGTATTATTTTATAAATTTGCTAAAATATTCAGCTTTAAGGGTGTTAGAGGGTGAACATTCACATAGAGCAGTTGATCAAATGTTCACATAAAATGCTAAACATAAGAGACAGTACCACTTTATTTGTACAAATAAAGCGGTACTGTAATTAAACATTCAAATTGATTCCCTCCTCCAAAATATTATTTCATTTCAGAGATGTGGAACCAAAACCAATGCAATTCTTCGTGTGTGCCTGCCACACATTCTGCACTAACACTTACTTTGTTGGTCCCCCCATAGACTCCAGTTACCTGCAGTGAAACAGAGGGTTGTCAGTGTTGATTAAGAATTACAGTAGTGGTCAAACTTAAACAAGCATTCGTGACATTAATGCTTTGCTGTTCCCAGATGGGGTCAGCGAATGGACAGAATGAGCAGGGAGACTCGTAGTCTCTCCAGCTGTCTCAGACAGCTGGCTCAGCAAGCTATTCAGCCTGGGCCAGCAGTGAAAGCACAGAGGCACTCTGGAGGATATGGCCTCTGGACATCTGATAGCGCTATTGATCCCTTGCAATGCAGCAAGCCAGGCCTGTTTGTCTATATCATACAACCCATGTGGTGAAACAAAAAATGCACCTAATGCACAATTAGAGAAATTGAATTCCATCTGAACCCCTACATCAGCGATTGGTTACTCACAGCACTGGGTTCCTGGTGCACGGAGGGGTCGTTCCTGTTCCTCCTGGTATGAGTACTGCAGGTGGGAGATGCAGCACATAAAGAGGTTATCTGTGATTAGCAGGAATAATTGAAACTTTCTGTATGCCTACACGCAAGAGATGCAAGACACGTTGGATTTAATCAAAAACAATGTCATGCATTCTCCTAATTAATCACATTAGCTTGTTCCTAAAAAGTAGGGATGTGCCGGGGTATTAAATCAACCAAGCTGACAGCTTACATCTTGGTCCCTCATGGCGTTGAGCTGCTCCAGTTTTTTGGCCCAGTAGCGTGCCTCGTCCTCGGGGATATCTGAAAAACGGTGACGAAAAAGCCAGAAAGGAGCTTCACCTTCCAAAGAACTTCACATAAACACTCACAACACCTTCAAACAAATAACCATAAAGCAAGGACATTTGAGACTGTCATTTTCACTTAAAATTCCAGAAGCAAATCCAGATAAGTAGGTCGGGTCCACACATATAGGAAAGGCAGAGTCTGAAAATGACACCTAATCAATTTGAAAAGAAAAAGAAGATAGAAAGAAAGACACACTCCTCCTGCTGACACGGAGCTTTTCAAACAATATATTAGAGAAGTGGGACAGGGTAATTAATTACACAGAGATAATTGGCTCTCATTTGTCATCGTTTGCTGTGAAAAACATTATGAAAGATTTATTTTCTTCATCTTCTCTTTTACCACATGGGCGTAGCTTTCTTATAGCTCCACCTAATTGACTTTGTCCATCAAAATGCGGAATCTGATTATCAGAGTACAAGGTTCTCACCCAGTGGCAGCTCAAAGCGTGTATCGAGCAGCACTAGGTGTAGAGTGGGATCTTTGGTGCCACAGATCTCATTATCAGTCATGATGACTTGAGAATCTAGCGTCAGCCACTCCCCCGGACCTTCCTGTGTACACAAAGTTTGTTTTTTTTCACAAGCAGCCTAACAACTTGATGACAGCAAGAATCAGCACTGTGCCGGGACAATGAACAAATAAAAGGAGAGGAAACTACAGCTGAGCAAAAAGGGCAAAACAACCAAGTGTGTGTGTTACTTCAGTGACAGTGGTGGCAAGTTGCAAACCTCGTTTGACTGTCGGATGCTACGGAGGGGAATCCACAAGGTGCCGACCATGGTGTCCCAGATTAGCCCTTTGTTCCACACCTCAACTGTCAAGCCCAGGTCCAGACGGTTAATTTCACTGTGCAAAGAAAGAGGATGGAAAATTCTAAATAAAGAAAAATATCGATATCAAAAAGCTACGGCTTCACCAAAAAATGAAATTATGAAAAATAGTGCAGCCTTCTGTAAAGCTGTGGTTCTCCATCCCAGTAAATACAAAGACTGGATGAAAAGTAAAAACTGAAAACTGAATATATGTGGTATTAAGAACTGTGCTTGAAGCACTTCAAACAAACTCTGTCTGCAGCCGCTTCGACAGTAACATGAGGCCTAATCAATTATGAGAAAGTTTTACCTCAACAAGATGAGACTAACTATCTGATCTGTTGTTATTTGAAGAAAACATTTAGTATCTGTATACATTTGCAGTCACAAGTGAATAAAGTATGAAGATGATTAAAGTAGTTAAGTAGAAAGTATCATGTTTATTTCAAACATGATTACATGGTTAATAAATAATTGAGATTATATTGATTGCTAACTGGCACAACCTGCTTGTGGTGGACTTTTTTTCAATTGTTGCTCCAGTTTAGTTCCAACCACAGTTGCTGTTCCATTTATCATCTCAAAGTCTCCCAGGCTCATCCCACAGCATTTTTAGAAGGCACAACATCTAGTCTGGGGACCGTAGACTTAAACTATGTAGCTGTTAATTATAAAGGGGTTCAGACTAGATCCACCAAGAACAGTTTATTTTGTCATCTGTATATTTAGCACTTAATTGAAATGTTCCATTAATATTTTGGTGTTTTAACTTAAGTGGAGCATTTTTTACACACTTGAACTCTCTTTAACACACTAGATGCACGATAATTCCTTTCCAGCTTTGCAGCTACAAAAGTCTCTGAGGGAAAAGACCTCAGAGAATATGACATACAGCATTTACGAGACAGCAGGACGAAGGAAAGAATGATAAAAAGAAAGTGAAGGATGAACAAGAGGAGGGAAGAGAGGCGTGTGATGAAGGCAGTGGAGGAGGTGATTGCATCGTACGCCTGGAGGGAGGAAGAAGAAACTTTAATTAAGAAATAGAGGGAGTAGATTTCCTTTCTCAGTGGTGACTCATTTAAAACAAGTATCTGTTTGATTCATGGCAGTGACTGAGGGGGCAGAGGAATTTAATGGCAGTTTGAAGGAGGACACGAGGTGCTCTCTGCAGTCCAAACATTACATAACACAGTTTCACTGATGCAACGCCTGTACAAAGCTCAACGCCTCCAAGCATCATACAAATGCACAGGACTCCGCAGTAATCCTGCCAGCTGCATCCTACATGTTCGGTGTTTCTCACCATTTATCATCCAAATGCGAGACAACACACCAGATCTACATGCCAAATACTGGGTGCCTCCTAATCCCCGTAAAAACAATAAGGTATCTGTCAATATCTATAAAAGCAGAAACAAAAGCAGACCAGTGGAAGACAGGGAAAGTCACTGCGAATTATCTACAAGGAAGCACAAATGTGAAGAGAGAGAGTGCAAGAAGTGAATACGGGATGTGATGGGGTATGGATGAACCAGGGAGGGGGGAGGAGATCCTAAGCAGATGAAGATCAAGGGGCTGTGTTTAGAGGAAGTGACAGAGGAGAGGAAAGAATGGCTGGGAAGGAGCCAAAATTGAGAATGAGAGGGCTGAAGTGTCAAGGGAGAGCAGATGAAAAAGAGCATGAGATAGTTGTTGGAGGAGGAGAAGAGCTGTGTGAAACAATACAGGGATAAAGCGCACTTGGGAAAGATGAGTAGAAAAAAGGGAGATGGGGGAGGAAAGTCTATAGAAAGCAAGAGGTTTAAAAGTGGAATGGAGTTGAGAGATGGGTGGATGAAAAGAATAATGAAGAGGAAAGAGTGAAGGAGAAAGGCTGAAGGACTCACAACATGAAGTCTTGCTCCCAGCTGGGCAAGTTGCCCCGGACAGCGATGGTTGTGCTCTTCACATTTTGCACCTTTAGTGTCACATAGGTGTTGAACTTTTCTGGGAGGGACAGAGAGATTGAGAACGAGATGTGTTACCATAAAAAAAAATTCAGGGTTAGACAAAAAGTAGCATTCTCAATCTGCTAAAACAATTTGGCCACAAAACAGCAAGTCTTTGCACGTGTGCCGCCTTTTATGCACAAGCTCTCAGGTCTTACCTTGGGGTCCATCCAGCTTGGCTTTTTTCACTGTGGAAACACAGAGAGGGACATGGTGACACACAGGAACGCCATCTGTTTTCACACTTTCATGTGATCTTTTTTTACACCACCAAATCCGGAATAAAGCTTGTGATACAAAATAACAACACTGTATTAACGCCTATTCAACGTCAAACCGATGGCTGTAATGTAAAAAAAAAAAGAAGTAAAAACAAGAAATGAATGTGTAGTATACAAATATATGGAGAAACGTGGTTTCCTTTGGCCACACATTGAAATAAAACACACATTCACACACTACATGTGTGGGCTAAGAAAAATACGAGATAAATCAATGCAGATTTAAAGTAAAAGAGCTCTATATCCTTGAAACATGGCATGGGGGGCGGAGGTACAATGCAGGAAGCCTTTGAAATATGAATAATATACTGTGCTTCAAACAGAAACAGCCAACACAATGCCAATACTTCACACTCAGATAGCCAACACATTCATTATTTACAATCTAATATCGAGAGAAACTTCACTTTGGTCATTATTATAGAACACATTCAGGAAACGAGTTAAATATAGTGGAAGATTTTGGGAATATTTGCTTTGTATAGCTATTCATAGGAAAGATTTCCACTTCCATCACACACAGCAGTCAGCATGCGTTTAGGACCCAGGCTCTGTCTCTGCAGCAGTCTTTTACCAGCTTTGATGTAACTCACATACATTTTTAATGGTCCACTACTCTCCACTGTGCACACACACACAGTCTAAAGATTCACACACCAGCAGACTGCAGATGTGCACATATCACACACACGTTTACATAATAATAAAAAAAACATACGGTAGTTCATTATGTTGTATAACAGAACCTAAGCCACATACTCATCTCCTTAGGAATGCAGTAGTCTACACAACATTCTGGTTTGCCCACATATATTCTCCCCAAGCTCATCCCAAGTCATATTGCCCTGAGTCAGCAAAGTCTATTTTAATTTCTCTATCTCTACTCTTTTCTAGCTTTAATGTTAGAAGCAGAAAACCCAAAGCTGCACCTGCAGCCTGTACGCTGCTGTTACATCAGTAGGCTGAGGTGCACACACGTGCTTAAATGCAGAGGCTCGCTCCCCTACAGTGTACCTGCAGCAAGGATGGAAATATTAATCTCTGCTTTCAAAACTGTAAGGGGGACTGGGCGTTCACACAAAAAAAAAATCCCCACTAAAATGTCAAAATGTAGCTTCTACACCCATCAAGCTTTAATACGGAGCATTGTACATTAAGAAAAGACGATCATTGAAAGAAGTTATACATCAAATTCAGAGGATGTTTGCACTGTTAAAGCAGATTACATCAGAGCAGATCTTCTTATTTTTACTGTATGTCTGTACTGAAACTGATAAATATGACTGTATATGAGGAGGATCAATAAAAAAGCTATTTGATTCAGTGGTAGAAGACTGAAGCCTAACATCAGCACACCATCATAAATCTCTCTGACAGGGTGAGTGATGATGAAAAGTGCAAACAGGCGCTTACAAATACTTTATCAGAAATGAATGCATGTAAGCAGAAAAGACAAGACATATTTACTGTATATATACAGTGTGCCCCTACAATTCATAGGCTTGTTAAGTTTCTAACACAAGGCCAGTTGGCTGAAATGTAGGGTATGGGTGAGAAGCCGCGATGTGGGAAATGAGGTCAGAGCTATATCTAACCATTCCCATATGATTAAATGATTGGGCAGAGATGTAACAAATCAAAAAGTGTTGGGTTTTCATAAATCAGGGCATACGGGGACCAATCTGAAAGACTCAAACAATAAATTTTGCGCAGCTGCTCCATTCAGGAAGTACCTCTGACACAGCAGACTCTGACTTATGGGAGTAAAGCAGGCTGCCAGAAAAACAGAAAGTCGACAGGGAATCAAGGAGACCCTTTCATTTCGACTCTCAGGGAATATATATGTTGGGGAGTGGCTGAACTGACTTCAGCCACCAAATGAGAAAATGAGAGACAGCTTGACTCAGAAAGACAACAGCTTCCTCTGAAAAATCACATAGAAGCAGATATCTGCAGTGGTCCAAGACAAAGGGAGGACAAAGAAGCCGATTTTTCAGAATTCATCTGTGTCTGAATTTTGCTTCGTCTGCAGATGCACCAAAAAAATGCTGCCTATTCAAGAGGCAAAAAGTACGTTGGATGCCAGAAATAGCTCTAGTCAGGTAAGCATGAATGATGTAACCGGAAGACTGAGAGGGCTCTCTGCCAAGTCTCGTAGACTACAGCACCGACAGCTGCAGCCAGTGTTTATGAATGAATGACTTTCAGGGTCCTAATGACACCAGGGACTGACTCAGAGCAGAGACAGTCAAAGGGTGGGCCAGACGGGAAGCCGTGAGGTTGGATGGCTTCTATAAAGGACTTGATGTATAAAACGTGACTATAAAAATCCAGAATTTTGCATTTACTTTCTCACTGCTACCATTCCTACCAAGTCAGTGTAAGCTAAAAATACAGCAGGCACACAAAGGCTAGTGCTGTTTGAGTCTTAAAGGTCCAATGTCCACCCCAGTCTTTGTCACATCTGACTAGCCTAGGGGCAGTTGTAATTTCCTTTAACCAGGAAAATTAACTGTAGTGACAAACCAGGTGTTGTGACTATTATTCCCACCTAATCTTTATATGTTAAAGTCAAAGTGTCTGCAACAGAAATGTGCATTTCTGACTCATTTCCCATTAGGTGAGTTAAAAAACCATGTCAAGAACTTGTCTCAGATGAGAAAATGCATTATGTCTCCAAAATATGCAAATATCTGAAACTGGTCAGTGACTAAACTAGCTGGCACTGGTCTTCTTAATTATCATCATATGCCATTATATGATATAAGAGACCACCAAATAATGTATAAACCCAGATGGTAATGTACGTCAGAATATGTAGTTGAGATGTTTTTTACAGCTATAAAACTAGTGGTGGCCTTGCGATGGACTGGCGGACTGTCCAGGGTGTACCCTGCCTCTCGCCCGTTGACCACTGGGATAGGCTCCAGTTCCCCCCGCGACCCCAACAGGGAATAAGCGGTATTGATAATGGATGGATGGATGGATGGATGGAAAACTAGTGGTAGTAGTAGTAAATAACTGAGTACAACTAACAAATGAACATCATTGAAGTCACCATGTCTATATGTACCCACACAAGCTTTCTTTGAGATGTGTTTCCTATGTTTTGCTAATTCAGCCCCTGATCAATCAAAAATAAATACTATTAAGACATACTCTTTCAGGGCCTCCTCAGCTCCCCGTTTTTTTCCCTTCGCCCTTAAAAAAAGAAGCTGTGGCGTTACTACATCAGCAATCCCAGCAGATGGGTATTCGTCACACTGGGGGTTACAACAGTGACAGTCAGCATCAGGTGCTTTTGGGGAGTGTGGTGGTCGAAAGCGGTGACGCATCGCTTTGGGGGGAAAACGCGGAGGAGTGACGTGCACCTCCAGCCGGCTGCCAGTATTCCCTCGGTACGGCAGAGCGGCAAAGGGGAGCGGCGCGCGGTGCGGCAGCGGCACCGCGAGCGGCAGGGGCTTTTCCTCGTCCTCCTCCTCCTGCCCACGCAATGAACGAGCGGAGCGGATGACACACACACACACACCACGGCAGCTGAAACAGCATCAACGAGGAGAGGAAACAGCGGTGAACCCCACCCCCCCCCCCCCCACCCCCCCGAAACTCCAACAACCCTGTCATATTTGCTGATGTGACCAGTCACGACACTACAACCTCAGAATGTTGTCCCCAGGTGTAACTCGCAGACAGATTTTCTCTCAGGCCGGGCAGTGTATTCAACGAACGGGCTGTTAAAAGTAGCCCGCCCCCGTGCTGCTCTGTGAAATGACTATTCAGCACAAACCCCTCCGCTGCACACACTTTTCCGCGGAGCTGACAGCCCGCAGGCTGTGTCAGACAGCTGCCGCGGTTCCACCGCCGGCGAAAGACACTTCAGTAGCGTCCAACACAAAGATAACGGAGTGGCTTCCCCTTTCCTTACCTCCCACACACAGCAGGGACATCTCTACGAGCAGCGTGAGCGTCCCCGGCTGTCCTCTACTTAGTGGCTTGTTGGCTCAGTCCTTTTGGTTTCTTCTTTGCGAGAACTCCGCCGACACAACCGTTACCCCTGCTCAGTAACGGGAATTAAACCGACTCGGAGACGCTCGTCTCTCGCTCTGCGGGGCTGTCGCTCTTCAGGCAGAACAGGACAGACACGAGTGGATTCCTCGCCCCCCTCGCTGCTTCCTCCTCTGCATTGCCTCAGCTCTCCGCCGCTGCTCCTCCTGCGCGCACAGCCATCTTGTTTCAGCAGCATCCAGCGCGCGCTCCGGCGCGAGGACAACTCCCCCGTGCCGCGCCGCTCTGACGTCACGGTTGATGAGTAGCAGGCGGAGAGAGCCTCGTGCCTGGAGGCGGCCTGCAAGGGAGGATGCTGAGACGGGATGGGGCTGAATTAATATCGTCCCGACTGGTGTAATGTACTCAATGAACAATATGGCGACAAGGAATTTCATTCATTGTTTCGAAGCACGATGACTAGAACTGAGGTCCTTGAGGGGTCATTTTATAAAAAATACAATCCTGAATTTGCTGCGATGGAATAATAGTAATAATAAATGTATTGCAGATTTGGAGAGAGATTTCTTTCGGTGGGACTCGTAATTTTATAGTCGTTGATTAAATTATACATGCAAAATCCCACAATCTGATTGAACTCTTATGTCTTATGTTTGTGGGTGAGGCAGTAAATATCAGCATGTCTTGGTGTCTATTTGCCAAAACGGCAAAGAAAGTGTAATACTTGATTTGAGACAACCAATGTCTACTGAGAAATGAGAGATATCATGCATGCATCCCAAAAAAGCTGACTCTGTGGGAAAGAATGGCAAAGGTTCACAGGGGAAAAAGTGGAGATAAATGACTCACAAACAAAGATGATTTGCTTTGCGAGGACATGGTGAGATTAAATGCATGGAGTGGTTCAGGACAAAGTTGTTAAAAACAGCACAGGCACAAACCCATGACAGACATTTTAGAAATTAATCTCCAAAGATTTTTAGTAACTATGTAAAACATAAATAAAACTATGAGTGATTTGTTGATTATTAACCGTGCTTGTGTATCAAAAGGAAAGCGATCCGTCTCAAAATACAATGATTACTGAATTCAATCCCTTCTTTTCTTTTGGAAAATGAGGGGACTAGATGATACATTACATTGAGAGCAAACACATTTCTCTTTTCTCAAGAAAGAAAGAGAAATCAAAGCAAAAAAAAATTAACGTCACTGAGCATCAAAGCACCTTCATAAATGTTCTCTGGACTGATCTTTGATGTAAAAAATCACCATCATGGGAAGTATCTTCTATCTATAACTAGATAGCCACTGCTTTACCACTTCACAATGGTCTTTTTTAAATGGGCTCAGGACAAAAAAAATCTTTCCTGTTATTTTCTGTATATATGTTATTTTTTATGCTATATTCATAACAAACCATGACCACTGACAATAGTTTTCACGCGCAAATTTAATGGAGATTTCCCTGAGGGCCTAAATATCACTGCATAAGGGCTGTCTTTTCAGGTTCTCTCTTGCATGCACACTTTACTAGATCATTTTAAGTTTATGGCCAGAAACATTGCAAAATATTTTTCACCTACTTCCACCCTCAGCCCACTTCCTAGCAAAAATCAGTCTCAGGTGTTATTTTAACTCTCAGTCTTTATAAAAGCTGGTTTACTGAGGCTGATGTATTGTTGTCTCTGGCTAAAAATAATAAAACTGAGCGTGTAGTAAATACAAAGTCATTTACTAGGTTTCGATTTATGCTATGTTTTTGTTGAAAAATAAAAATCAGCATGGGTAATAAATTATTAATTCTGTTTCACTAAAGAAAAAAGGATGTAAAACTTGGATCTTGACCCGAAGAAAAACTCTTCCATAAACGTCGCAGTACACTGAATAAACGGCAGGGGGAAACGTCAAGCAGACATCACTGTCTGCACCACTGGAAATATAGAAAGAGATAAAGCGTGTTGTTTACGCCTACACCAAGTCCAAGATGGCCGCTGGAGACAACAGTGGCAGGCCTCCTTGCCTTAGTTTCTCCGGCCCGGGTCCTCTGGGAAACAGCCAGCCGAGCAACAGCGTTTTTTCCATGCCCGCGTCGAACGGGGCGGCGGTCGGCGCAGGCGGGGGGGCGCAGGGACCGGCCAGGCGCCCCAACCCGCAGCTGGGGCCTGGCGGGGGAGACGGCAACGGCGTCTCGAGCGGAGCCCAGTCGACTGCGCAGAACAGGCTGCAGCAGCCCGCTGCGGCAGCCGGAGCCATGGCCGCCCCGGCGTCCAACATGGCAGCCACCGCGGCGTCGAACGCTTCGCCGGCGACCGCTCCCGCCGCCACCCCGGCCGCCGCGTCCGTGCTGGTGTACCGGGAGCCCGTGTACAACTGGCAGGCGACGAAGAGCACCGTGAAGGAGCGGTTCGCCTTCCTGTTCAACAACGAGGTGCTCAGTGACGTTCATTTTCTGGTGGGCAAAGGAATGGGCGTTCAGAGAATACCTGCTCACAGGTAAGGTGTTAACTTCGGCGCGAGCGCTCTGACGTCACCCCATTGATTGTGTGAGCCCGAACGAGCTGAACCCCCCCCCCCCCCCCCCACCCCCCCCCCCCGCTCTTTGTTGCTGCGGTCTGTTGACATTGACAGGTTCGTTCTGGCTGTGGGGAGCGCCGTGTTTGATGCCATGTTCAACGGTGGGATGGCGACCACATCGACGGAAATCGAGCTCCCCGACGTGGAGCCAGCTGCTTTTCTGGCCCTGCTGAAGTAAGTGTCACGTAACATAATGTGGCATGCCTGCATTCCTTCAAAAGCGGTGTGGTATTTAACGGTACCGCAAGGGGGTACTGCAAGATTCCCAATCAATTACACTAAAGAAGAAGCTGCTTAATGCCTGTCATGATTTGTGCCGCATGCAGTCGAAAAACGGAATCCGCAAAATTTCTTCTGCAGGTTTCTGTACTCGGATGAAGTCCAGATCGGACCTGAGACTGTGATGACGACACTTTATACAGCTAAGAAGTATGCAGTTCCAGCCCTGGAGGCTCACTGTGTGGAGTTCCTCAAGAAGAACCTCAGAGCAGACAATGCTTTCATGCTGCTTACACAGGTCAGACTTTCTGATTCAGACCCTTCCCATCTTGTTTGGGTTTGTTTTACTTTTTCATGATTTTACCGGCCGAATAATTTTTTCCTAACATGCTGCAAGTGAAAAAATTGCTCTGTCCTACAGGTTTAACATATCAAGAATCAAACTGAAAACCTTGCTGTTGCTATTACAGATGTGCACATTTTTAGTCTGTAAAAACAGTCTGAGCCGTCTAAAATCAGGCTTTTGTTTCTGTGTGTAATTGCAGTATTAATGCATTTGATTGTCCTTTGCTAGTTTCAAACCGATCATTTTGATATAATTTTTTCCAGGAAAACACTAAGACACAGAACAGTACTTAATGCATTGCCTTTTTAAAGTACCTTTGTCAGTTTTTTTTTACTTTGCTGTGCACTTACCCCCCAAAAAAACCCAAACAAAGACTGTTTGTTCTTTGTTTTAGGCACGACTGTTCGATGAGCCGCAGCTTGCAAGCCTCTGTTTGGAGAATATTGATAAGAACACCGGGGACGCTCTCGCTGCAGAGGGATTCACAGATATAGATTTGGGTAACGCGTCCTTGTATATGTTGTAATTTTTGCTCCGAGATGCGGTGAAGAACTACGGTCTGTTGGGAAGTTAATAATTTATCGTTCCCTCTGTCAGACACGCTGGTGGCCGTGTTAGAGAGGGACACCCTTGGAGTTAGGGAAGTGCGTTTGTTTGGAGCTGCCGTGCGCTGGGCGGAGGCAGAAGCTCACAGGCAGCAGCTGCAGCCCACGCCTGAGAACAAGCGGAAAGTCCTGGGAAAGGCGCTCACACTCATCCGCTTCCCTCTCATGACCATTGAGGAGTTTGCTGCAGGTAAAGTAGCGCTCAGTCGAAGAGTCACTTCGCTGTCTTCTCCTCTTCCTCTCTTGTTCTGTTTCCTGCCGTGTGCATAAAATCACAGGCTGTCATTCAGAACTCGCCCGGGGCCTTTGGGGCATCTCCTTGTCACTTCAGGTCCAGCCCAGTCGAACATTCTGACTGACAGAGAGGTGGTGAGCCTGTTCCTCCACTTCACGGTGAACCCAAAGCCTCGTGTAGACTTCATCGACCGTCCTCGCTGCTGTCTCCGCGGGAAGGAGTGCAGCATCACACGTTTCGGCCAGGTGGAGAGCCGTTGGGGCTACAGCGGGACCAGCGACCGCATACGGTGAGTAGATGAAGCTACATGGTGCTGGAATATGATGGGTCGTTCTATGTTTACAGAAAAACCAGCATGTTTAATTTCTTTATATAATTTTTCATTTCAAGGTGAGAATTAATATGTTTGTTTGAAGGGTTGGACAGTAGAGAGTATGTGCGCCTGCAGCTGAGAGCAAAAATGAGGGGAACTGAAGGGAGCTGATGAGGGGATTGTCAAACACACAAGAGGGTCACCTTTAAAAAAAAAAAAAAGAACCTTGCATCTTTAAATGGAAGATTAAATAGCTATTGCTAGTTATAGTCTGAATATAGTCTATTTTGTTACAAATAAACACAAATTCTCTAACATCCTTCCCCATCCTTCATCTGTTTCTGCTTTTCTTAATAGGTTCTCTGTAAACAGAAGGATATTTGTGGTTGGATTCGGACTCTATGGCTCCATACACGGACCTACAGACTACCAAGTGAACATTCAGGTATAGTCCAGGGCTTCTCCCAGTGCGTGCTTGTTGGCAATGACTTCAAGTCTTGACGGAATGTGTTTGGGTGTTATAGATAATTCACACAGACAGTAACACAGTGCTGGGACAGAATGACACGGGCTTCAGCTGCGACGGGTCAGCAAACACCTTCAGAGTCATGTTCAAAGAGCCAGTGGAGATTCTACCCAATGTCAACTACACTGCCTGTGCCACCCTTAAGGTCTGCGCCAAGTGGATGCTTCTATATATTGGAAGTATTGTCCATTTGTCAGGTGTATTCATCCTCTTCTCCTTCTTACAGGGTCCAGACTCTCATTATGGGACTAAGGGAATGCGAAAGGTGACGCATGAGTCATCATCCTCGGGCACAAAAACCTGTTTCACCTTCTGCTACGCAGCGGGCAACAACAACGGCACTTCAGTAGAAGACGGACAGATTCCTGAGGTCATCTTCTACACATAGTCGACCCAGACAGGGCAGCAATCTTCCATCAAATGTGACAACCTGACGCCACCACAGGGCCACGCCTCAGCGGCTGTACTGGGGACTAATCTGCCAGACTTCATACACATCCCTCCACGCGGTGCACTACTGCTGGCCAGAGAGGAGGACATACAGCTGGACAGCAATGTGGGTCTCTACAGGGGGCGAAGCCTGTCACTTTGTGTTGTAGCAATGAAACGGACTAAAAACCAGCTTTTTATGGGGAAGGGGCGGGGGGGTCTCTCAGATTACTCACTCTATATCACTGCTTTGGATTGACGGCATACGGTGTGACACTGAATTCTACTTAAGATGTGTGATTCTCCCTCCTGTACTCCCCGAGCATTAGTGCAAAGGAGAGCCACAACTGTGTGAATGTACAGTTTCTCAGATTTGCCAAGACAGGATCCTCATCAGCATTTAGAGCAGACTAGAATTTCACTCGGCTCCACATTATCTCCACGTTATTTACAACTTTAGACTAACAGACCTCATAAGGTTTATAAAATCTTGGCAAATTTGAACCAAGCTTCATATTAATCTTAAGAAAATGAATACATTGAGCTGTTTTCCAGTTTCTACTTAACAGTACAATCTGTGATATCTCGTGTCCTTGCTTGGTAGTTGCCTATATCCAAGATACCTTGCACTTCTTTGCCTTGCATATGTTTATTTGGTTGCTCTATGGATGCACACTAACTCTTCAAATATGATTCTTTTTAGCTTTGTTTTTTTTAAAATAAGGTGTGTGGAAGAGATATCCTCAATGGTGCAAAGTAAAAGGGTTGTATATTAAAGTGGCATTTATTAACATTATATATGTAATGACTTAAGTATTGATTAAAAAGCTAAGGAAATGTGTTGCACTGCTTGTGGTTATTTTAATTTTGTCAGCGAAAGTTAAACAGTACTTTCATGTCAAACGTAAAGGAAAAAGGAAACGTTAAGCAATCCGAAATCAAATGATTTCATAGAAATCATATCCTTAAATCAGCAGACATAAAGCATGCCTTACCTAATTTGTTTTTGACTTGATATATTAAATACAAATATATGTTCGTATCAATCCCAAAACTGAATGGAAACAGGCAAATATCAATCTTTAGCAGAAGCAATCTGAGCCTGTGAGTTATAGCATAACCATCCTGCTGTAACTGCCTTGGTGTTAGATGATAGATGATTGAAGCATAATTTTGGGTAAATTATGTTTATACGTGAAAAAAATTATGATAGTTATGTAAGATATTCTTTTTGCCGTCATACCTCAAGTGCATTTCTGCTGGAATCATGTTATCTTCATGAGGTAACTTCCTGACATGCCTGCTGCTAACTCACATGGAATATATCAGTCTGACTCGGGAGCTTGGGAACTAATGCTTATGTTTGGATAAACCATTCAGAGTCCGGCGATGTTTTTCAGTCCTGGAGAAATTAAGAATAACAATTTGCCATCGCTCTTTATATTGGCAGCATATGAATGTTTTCCACATGTTTGTCAGCGGTGCACAAATACTCTCAACGGAGCCACGGCCAGAGAAAAATACAGAAAAATGTAGGGGATTTTCATCATGTTTTTAATTCCTTACATCCAACGAACAAAGGGCTGATCCAGTCAGTTTGAAGTTTGTCACACTTTATTTTGAATTGCATGGTTACGTCTGGCCATCGTTCATTTAAATAAGCCTTATTGCAGCAGTATCACAGTGCACTGTACAGGCCCAGTAGAGATGTACCCTGGCAAATAAGTGGAAGGATATGGGGAGGATGTGAAGGACTAAAAGAAACAAGGAATAACTGCTTTGATCCAATTGCTTCCCAAAACCCTCACCCTAGGCACTTAGTGTACGATAGCTGTGAAATGAAAAAAGCATTACTGCTTCCTATCCCCTACAACTAAAGCTTTATTTCAGTTTTGGACTCAAAAGTCAAAATAATGTTTATCTTGAAGCCTGTGCAAAGGTTTTAAAGTGCCCATGGGGTGGGGTTTGGTTTTTTGATTTGGTATTTTGTTATCTGGGATCGTTGTTTACAATTTGTCCAAGTAGTTGTCGAGGGCAGGTATGCCTTCTTTCAGGCCTTTACGCTTTCTAATTTCAGCGACAACCTGGGAGGGTTTGCTAGCAGGGTCACTGGGGTCGCCCTGGAGAATCTGCCAGTGGTCAAATACACACTGAGGGAAAGCCTGGCCTCCAGTGTTACTGCGCAGGTCAGCTGTGAACCCTGCAAGAGTCACAAGAATACGATATCAATGGTTTTTGCTTGTCTGCTCACTGATCCATACTAGGTATGTTACACATAAGAATTTTAGACTACCTTTAAAGAAAGCTCATGGTACCATTCTCAATATGTATAGACGCCGAATACGGACATGCCTTCATATATGCAAGATTCATATCTTTCGATTTTCTTCATAATCTCCCATGCAGCCATGCAATATTTGAGATTCCACCATGATAGGCTGCTGAACAGAATAAAACGACTCACCAAAGGATTCGTTGACTGGCAGGTATGCTTTCACCACAAACATGGGAGTTCCCATCACTTGGGATTCTTCAAACACGTGCCCACGTTTCCTATTCAAGACGCCGTAGATCCCACCGACCACCTGCTCTGGGCACTGCGTGGAGTAAAGGAGCAACAATGGATACACGCTGATTTAATTTTTCCTTACACAAAAGATTGGCCAAGAAAATTTTGACCCCGACTAAACAGCCTGCAACAATCGTTTCCCATTTGCTTTCGAGGCCTCCGCAAACTGACCTGTATCTCCACAAGGTACACTGGTTCCATGAGTCGTGGCTGGGCCGTGAGCTGACAGGCGTAAAGGACTCTGCGAGCTGTGGGGATAATCTGCCCACCACCACGGTGAATGGCGTCTGTGTGCAGGGTCACGTCGTGGATGTCAAAACGTATCGCGCGCATGTTTTCCTCACACAACGCGCCCTGCAGGTCGGGGACAGGGATCATTTTTAAGGAATAGGTCAGCTTTTTTTCTACATTAAATGGTATTCTGGTGATTTCAAATGCAAAACCGATAAAAATGTATTCATTCACAACCCACCTCTTTCGTTGCCCACTGGAAACCGGCCACTACACTGTCCTTGATTTCATTGAGGTACTGAACTCCTTTTGTCACATCTATCAGCAGGTTGGGCCCGCTCCCATCTGGACCGAAGCACCAGATCTTCCTGGCTTCTGTCACTTCCCACTCATATTTGTCAGCGAGGTAGCGGGCACGGGCCTTGAGCTCCTGCCTAGAGGAGACATCCCCCTTTTCAATATCTTCAGCCAGTCCATCCGGGAATGGACGAGCCTTTAGGAACAGACGATTGTGCTTGTTGGGGGACTTGGAAAGACACATCTGGTCTGACTCTTCTGACACGGTCTCTCTGTAAGACACCACTGGGTCTGATTTCTAGAAGGAGGACAAGAAATGGGTCATTTATGAGATTATATGTTCACAGTTCAGCTCAGATTTACGTTATTTGGATGCTTGAAGACTTCATGTACTGTTTATTTTTCTTTGTCCTGAATTTGATTTTTACACACAATTTGAAACTTCATGTACTGTTTATTTTTCTTTGTCCTGAATTTGATTTTTACGCACAATTTGAAACTCTATTTTATCTCCAGTCTCTCCGAGGCCACATTCCTGGGTGGCTGTGCCTGCTGTAGTTGGTTAGGTTATTTGTTGCCAGAAAATAAAAAACTAAACTACTAATGAGCTGACATCTTAGGAAAGTTCCACTTATTTTTTCATTTATGTGTCCAGCAAGCAAGGACAAATCCCTATGACACCCCCCCTCCCTCCTCCGTCTACCTTCAGTGGAATGCAGGCATGGTCCTCCTCCAGGTCCTTGAGGCAGATCTCCAGGTGCAGCTCTCCGGCTCCTGCGATGATGTGCTCCCCTGACTCCTCGATGATGCACTGCACCATGGGGTCTGACTTGGCCAGACGTTTCAGGCCCTCCACAAGCTTGGGCAAGTCAGCAGGATTTTTGGCCTCCACGGCAACTCTGACCACGGGGCTGACACTGAACTTCATCACTCTCATGTTGTGGGCCTGCAGATAGAAGCACGTGATTATTTTTCGGGGGTTCTTGTAACAAGAGGCAAACAACAGGCCGACACTGAAATGGTAAAGCAAAAAAAAAACAAACTGTCGTCCAATGCAGAAGGAAGAAAACCTACTTGTTCAAACGTTGTAATGGTGCCTGTCTTAACCAGGAACTGGTCCACGCCGACAAGACCCACGATGTTGCCACATGGGACGTCCTCAATAGGCTCCACATACCGACCCATCATCAGAATAGTCCTGAATGGATGTGGTGGTGAAAAGTTAGCAACCAACACATCAAAGAGGTAGGCAGCATCAAGCTTGCATCTAGTAGGTCTTTTTTTTGCTGTCCTGTTTAAAAAATCTGTGTGGCTGGTGTACAAACCAGGCTCACCTCTGGATAGGTTTTATGTAGAGGTCCTCTTTCTTTCCAGGGGTGAAATTGGGCCCCATGATGCGCACCTTCTGGCCTGTGGACACACAGCCAGAAAACACGCGGCCAAAGGCGTAGAACCGGCCCTTGTCACTGGTTGGGACCATCTTGGAAATATACATCATCAAAGGAGCCTTGGAGTCACAGCTCTTGATACCTAAAAGGAGTGTTGAGATCAAATAATTTGAATCAAGCAATAGTAAAGATACCCATCTCTATTTTATGAAGACATATGTGGTACTGAAAAGGATGCTGTTGTATGGTGTCTGGTCTTTCAGTCAGTTGTTGCCTACTGACCCATGGCGGCTTCGTCGTCTCCCGGCCCTTCATACAGCAGCTCACAGCGATATTTCTGAGCAGTGACGGGGGAGGGCAGGTGAATGGTGATCATCTGGAGCAAGGCCTCCCCAGCAGGGAGCCAGCGACGCATCACAGCCTTCAGCAGGGGCTTTCCCTCCTTGTCTTTGTCCTCAGTGTCCAGCTTGACATCCAGCTTTTCGATCAGTTTGGCTGTCTCTTCTTTTTTGAAATTCATGATGGCATCAAATACCTGTTAGGGGAAGTTTTATATAAAAGCTAGTATTAATATTCAAGAGAAATGCACGGTGCTTATTGTTGAGCTCTGGATTTTCTATTGAACTTTTTAAAGCTCTACAAATAGATCTTCTTCTCTGGAAAAAGCATGGTGCAAAACAACAGAGTAACACGAAGAATTCACGTTATTTATGAGAACGATTCAGCCATCATTTTATTGGCCAGTTACTGCAGTGTATTTTCACCTTAAAGATGGGATCCAAAACAAGCTGAGAGAAGGTTCGAGGTAACTTCTGACCATCAGGACCAGTGGCAGTCTTACTGAATTTACCTGCACTTGGATCGAAATATCTGGAAAAAAGCAGAGCAGGCATTACACAACATTCCATTAATCATGTATCTTTTAGCTTTAATGTTGATGATTTGACTAGCAAAAGTGACTGAAACTGGTGGAACGTCATGCAGCAGTTTTTTGTGATAATCCAAACTGGCCTCTGTAAATGCATTATGCAAATATGTTTGATGATGGAGATAATGTAATGTAGATCATTTCATGGGGAAAAAAACACCATTAAAATCCCCAGACTGTCATCAATTCATTTCAGGTAATTTTGGAGCAGTGTTTTACGTGGGAGATAGTAAGGAGCCATCTACAACCAAAGCAATAATTACAATGATTACAATGTCAGCAACAGGGCGGCACAGTGGTGTGGTGGTTAGCACTGTCGCCTCCCAGCAAGAGGGTTCTGGGTTCGAATCCCGGGGGAACCAGAGCCCTTCTGGGTGGAGTTTGCATGTTCTCCCTGTGTCTGCGTGGGTTCTCTCCGGGTTCTCCGGCTTCCTCCCACAGTCCAAAAACCTGCATGTTAGGCTGATTGGAGATTGGGGAAATTGCCCTTAGGAGTGAATGTGTGTGTGAGTGGTTGTTTGTCCTGTGTGTGGCCCTGCGATGGACTGGCGGACTGTCCAGGGTGTACCCTGCCTCTCGCCCGTTGACCACTGGGATAGGCTCCAGTTCCCCCCGCGACCCCAACAGGGAATAAGCGGTATTGATAATGGATGGATGGATGGACAATGTCAGCATCCTCGCTGTGTACATGGATAATGGCTTTAGATGACCTACTATAGAGCGGAGAGAAAAAATGAAGAACCGAGAGAGTGTTGCCTCAAATGTTACACCATTGTGTTACTTTTAATTAAAATTTTAAAAAAGTTTAACTAAAAAATGTTATTACAGCTCTCAAGCTAAAATGATTTTTATAATTTCGGAAGTGTTAACAACAAAGGCCACTGACCTGCAAGAAATGAGTGCTTAGAAGTGGCAAAAACTATATGAACAGTGTAGGAGCAGAAGATGAATCGATTTATTTTGTGTATGGTGTATTGAGCATCGGCTTTCGGGTAACTGGCGGTTATGACTATATGTGGTGGCAGTCTTTTATTGGTTTGGGCAGTTTTTGGTTGTAGTTGCTAGTGTGGATGTTTTGAGTGTTTGGAAATAAGTTTGAGCTTGATGGACAGTGATGAGTTCTAATGGACAGAAATGGCAAATTTGACTCAATCGACGTAATTCACCAGAAACAGCAACAATCAGAGTTTATTCTATATCATCTTTTTGCAGAAACACAGTGGCTCAAAGCGTTGGCTTGGCCTTTACGAACATCAACTGTATCCTGACTGACTGTCAATTTTTTACCACTCCCCTTTTTGGTGTGATCCCTCTCTCTATCTATTACATCTCTCTAAGAGCTGTCATTTTTGGTGTGTAAAGCCCTCATGTTATCTTGGTGTGGACATGAGACTTTGCAACCGTGGGACACCTTTAGCGGGATCAATAATCTGCTCAAAGCACTCACCTGTCTCCCCACAGCTTCTTCATCATGTCCTCTACTTTCTTACACCTCTCAGCAGGTCCCAACTGAGAAACTCCTTTAGAGGCGAACTTAGCCACGTACATCTCGGCAAACTGCTTCAAGGTGAAAGCCCAGCCGTGGAGGCCGGAGCCAAAGCCCACCGTTCCGATAACAGGGTCGATCTGAGGGGGAGAACGGGCCGTATTCTCATATGCAAAACACTGCACATAAAATCACCCACGCTACAGTTTCTCTCAACCATGTGTCGGTTGTGCGTGCGCCCTACCATGATGTTCCCCATGGGTCCACCCTCATCTTCTCCGTAGGTGGAGATAATGACGTTGACGTTCTCAACAATGCGCTGAAATGTCTGGAAAAGCTCGTCAGGCTCCAGCTGCAGCTCAAGGAGGGCCCGGTCCATCTTGTTCATCATCAGGACCGGTTTTATGCGCTCGGCAATGGCCTGGCGCAGAACGGTCTCGGTCTGCACACACACGCCTGTCGGAGGTAAGGAACCAGGTGAGTCTCTCTGAAAGGCTTTACAAGTGGGTCAAAGATTTAAACTGTTACACTGACCAGAGACACAGTCCACCACCACCAGGGCTCCGTCAGTGACTCTGAGGGCAGCCGTCACCTCAGAGGAAAAGTCCACATGGCCAGGAGAGTCAATCAAGTTGATGAGGAAGCCGTTTCCATCTTTGGTCTGCTTGATGAATGCCAAGTCACTCTCCCCAAGCTCATAATACAAGGAAATGGCCCTGAAACATAGCAAGAGAGGACATCGAAGAGATGAATTCACAGTATATCTATTTATTTCTGCTGTTTCAGTCAGTAACTGGCGTTTGTACATCTCTAAACCTGATTATTTAATCTTATGTGCCAGACTTTGTTTAAATTCAATGAGTTAGACATAGTGAGTGCTGACTTTCCATTTAATTTGCTGAAAAATGGCATGACTGGAATGAGTACAGTAAATGGCCTGCAATGCAAATCAATATGTTGACGGTTTTGGTGTAGTCAGGCTACCCTTCTTTGACCTATCTGACAGGGACATTTAATTTATTCAAGGAACAACTGGGAATGGGACTTTAATCCTTTAATGTGACAAAAGATATGAATACTTTCTAGCCTGGAGCTAGACACACTTTGTGTCAATAATTTCATGAAACGCTAAATATTAATTAACAAATGTCTTAGAAAGTTGTTGTGGGTGAGTACAGTTCACCACTTTTTAATTTGTATTTTTACAATGCTATAACAAAAAACAACAACAAAAAGACCCCATTATGATAAGATTCAATAATGCACCTGCCTACCCTGGGTGCAAAATTATTTTCAAATTATTTTGATTTTTTTTTTTTTATTAATAGAAAAATAGCAACTGATGACAAATCAACATCTGAAATTGCTCAGAAATCATACATGGCCTCATCAAGGAGAACAAGAGAGGGATGACCTGGCTTGTTACTGGCACTCTGCTGATGGATGGGGTGAGTTAGTGCACACAGCAGGGGAAATTTTCAAATGTGTTGTGTTTTCAGCATATATCCTGCCAGGTGATGTCCTTTTCTGGGAAAAGTCTAGCTTACTTCAGCAAGACGATACCTAATTGCATTCTGCCTAAGGTTGCTATATAAAAAAAAAGAGCTGTTCATAATTTAATGCATTACGAAGGCAAAAAATGTTCCACAAACAGTTGAGTAATTAAAAACGTTGTAAGGCCAAACGCTCTACTTTAGGAACTAAAGGAAGTGGTCTCCTCATTCCCAAATGCCTGCAGTGTTATTAAAAGAAAATATGATGCAACTCAGTGGTAATCCTGTTCCTCTGTTTGGAAATACACTGCTGATGTAAGATTCGATTTATTATGCAGATCATTCTGATGTTATTGATATCATGTGGTGTTCAAATCTTTTTTTTTTTTTTTTCGCAAAGAGGTTGCGGTTGAACACTTTAATAATTGACCAGAAATTCAGCTGTTTGTTGTTATGAGGACTTTTTTATAAGTTGGGCAAGACTGTATCTGTGTATCCACCCTGTTTTGTGACCCACATACGTAGATTTAATGGTGATGCAGCGCTCCTGCTCGTCTTTGCGAGTGTCTGTGAAGCGGGTCTCTCCGGCCCGGGACGAGGCGATGATCCCCGCCTTGGACACCAGCGAGTCCGTCAGCGTGGATTTCCCGTGATCCACGTGGGCGATCACAGACATGTTTCTGATGTTGGACTTTTTGTCCATGATGGCACGGATCTGGTCTACTGTGAAGTTCACCTGTTGGGAGTGGGGCACATTCATTCATTCATCAGCTACCAGCAGCAGAGGTTCACTTTGTTAATCACACGTGTCTATTTATGTCCAGGAGCAGATCTGCGCAGCCATCCCCAGGCTGAGTTATAAAAAGAAAGACATGTTTGAAACTGAATCTAGGTGGAAGGAGGGTAGGCACCGCGTAAAGACTCTACCTTATGGCTCATGCAACATGTTCGAAATTTAATGAGTCACCATTCACATGCTACAGCTGAATTGAACCATTGACTCTGTGGCACAGAATATCTTAAAGTGGGACTTTAAACAGAAATAATATTAAAAAAGGTCAAACATACTTTTAAAATCCAGACAGTGACAAAGGTCTCCTTTAGGGTGTTTTTATTCAGGGAATATAAGATTATTCCACCAAACGGCCTTACACGACAGACCTATTGAAATATTCCGTTTGTGTTTAATATGGACCATCCAGGGTGTACTCTGCCTATCGCACATTGAATTCTGGGATAGAATCCAGTGCCCCCGCGACCCCATTTGGGAATAAGCGATTCAGAAAATGGATGGATGGATGTTTAATATATAAAATATGGGGAGGGGCAGTTTTCTAAGAATTTAAAGCTAGATAAATAGAATTTTTAGGGATCTGCCTCAGTGCAGAACGGGGAACACAATATACATATATATATACATATATGTATATATATACACAGATAGATAGATAGATAGATAGATAGATAGATAGATAGATAGATGGCTTTATTAACCCGTCATTTCACCATCAAAAACGGATTTCCTGACACAACCAAAACCCTCCTAAATGTTTTATTTCGCCATTAAACATAAACTGGACACAGCGCAGCCCTTGGCAGGTGACGCCGCTGTGGGCCAATAGGTAATTCTATATTTTCTATTACACAGAGTGACGCAATCTCCCTAATCTTATGTATCCCTAGAATTTCGGTTAAACAGAACACATCGTGTGCGCGTCCCAGTCGCTGCTGGCGATCGCGTTATTTCTGCGGACTCCCCAGCAGCTTTATATTAAAGGCTTTGCGCTGCGCGTCACCGTGGAGCGGAGCGGGCCGTGGGGGAAAGGCCACAGCCCTACCAGCCGGCTACTGCGTAGGTTCCAACTGACCACAAAAAGAGCCCCCTCTGCGGTCACATAACACCACCAGTCAGCGGCATCCACCCCCCACCACCCCCTCGTTCCCCACCCTACACACACACACCTGACACGCTCCATCCAGGACAGCTTGTTGCACTGACACGGTTATAACGAAGGTTATTCCGTTATTCAGTGGAGCTGCTGTAAAAAAAAGCCGCCTCTTATCTGCTACCAAAAAGCATCGAACACACCACGGTCACCCTTTGCCCGTTTCAGACTCACCATGTCGGCGGTAGTTCGCGGCTCCCTCGGTGTGACAGCTTACCCTGCCTCTGAGAACAGGCAGTCCCGGTTCTGGCAGGAGAGACGCTGCTGCTACGGCTGCCGAGTGGAGGAGCAGCTGGGAGGCTTCACCGCCAGGGGGCGCTGCCCACCCCCCCTCACCCGGATCAGGTTTCTGTGGGTGGG
>JABUIW010000217.1:9058672-9090532 GCA_013363375.1 Menidia beryllina
CCATCCATCCATCCATCCATCCATCCATCCATCCATCCATCCATCCAACCATCCAAATCTTTCTCTTATAACAGGCATAAGGACTTCTCATAGAGTGAGATGACTGCCTTTGTGTTTTTACAAGTCAGAATGGAAACTCCATATTTCATTACACTGATAAAAAATCAACAGACTGATCTCAGACTCTCTCCATCTCCGAGGCTGTGCCTGTCTGTTTGAGTCGTGCTGTTTTCTCTGTGCTGCTTTAACGTGATGATTAGAAAAAATCGTCTCAGTATAACTTTTTCAAACTGCCTCTGATTTAAAAGTGTACATTCTTCTTTCTTCACAAGTGTCAATTTCCTCCGGTAAGTTTCCACTTTTAAGGATGCTGGACATCGGCATGAAGATTTAAATAACATCAAATGAGCTGCAGGAGTCTCTTTATCTGTGAGTTTTAATGAGGAAGAAAGGTGGGCTTACAGACAGGTTCCTCCCACTATCACAAATGCCTTATATGTGAGCATAAAAATGGTTTCGGAAACTTCTGTCCTGCTAAGATTTGTTCTCTCTCTTTTTGTCTGAGATACTGTGGCTTCCCCACTGATGTGAAATTATTTGACTCAACCAAAAAAGATAACTTAAACTAAGACGGATCAAACACATTTTCATCAGGTGATGGGGCTTCCATGTCAAATGGAACTGAAAATGGTTCTGACAGGATCAAAACAGTTTCTGTCATTGTTCACGACAGACAGATCTTTTTTCACTTTCCTTAGGACAAGTCATCCATGTATTGTTCCTCAATACAAGTCCTCACCAAAAATGTTCTCACTGGTAGATGAAATAGGTGTGAAGGTTTCAGAATCACTGAGAATGTACTTTTTTTATAATTACTGGGGAATCAACTGTGAAGGATTATGAATATTCTCTTATCTCAGCGGATGCCCATTTTCTGATACCATTTTGATATTAATCTAATGAATAGGTGATACAAGACATAAAAGTGTTGTTGTGAGTTGTTGTGAGCAACAACATAGCAATTATATGTACTGATCTGAAACATATTCTCTGTATCCAAAGATGTTCTTAAACTGTGTGGTTGGATTATATCTGTACTTTGAACATCTAATCTTAACAATAAAGATAATAGAGGCAACTCGTCTATGCAATTTGGCGTATGACAGTGCTGATAATAGCCTCTCGGTGTAAGATAAATATTTCAATGCATCAACAAGGTTTGCATTATAAAGACTGAAGTAATCCTATTTGATTCATACTTTGGCCTGGATGAATGCATCATTTCTCCAAAGAGATAATAATAATAAGAAATACATCAGATCTGGGGCAGATTGAATCTGAAGATAACTCTCCACACAGACTCCAAATGAATTAGATATCTTTGGACATTTCTCTGAACACATATCTGTTTGAGTTAACAACCACAAATTGTTTGGTCACTGTTTTATGTTGTGTCAAAATGTGAAAAACCCATATCAAACTTAGAATGAATGTGTTTCTACACCAAACGCTCAAATGCTGCAAACCTGCAGAGAATGATTTTTTTCATGTCACTGACTGTGACACTTGACTCACAATAAGAAAAGATGAGGAAGAACTGAACACGACTCATCTTTTATTTACTGTTCCTTTTGTATATTTCATGCTGAAAATGACTTTATAGTTTCTGGATTGCACCGTGTAATGAAGCTAGGATTTCAGATGGAAACTGTGTTGGACTTTTGAGGTATGAGAGTTTCATTTTTGTTATTTTTATGCCGACTTAGAGAAACTCTGCATAGTCGCAATGTCCCGAACAAAAAGGAATCTTAAAAAGAAAGTGCATCTAATTTATTTAAACTTTTTCAGTCTGATGAAAGTGAAATGTTAAAAAAATTGAGGAGGGAGAAGATGGAAGAATTTGGCTAATGATATTCTTCTCTTAAATCAGATGAGGGGATTAATAGTTCATCCAGTGACAGACTCTTGTTCTGCTGTGATAACAGTCAGATATATCTTTGCAAGTGTGCATGTTCCTGTCATGTTCCTGCTCTCAGAAAACATTATATAATAAGTTTTGCTTTATGGTGTGTAATATCATGACACAGATGCTCCTACCTATGGCAGTAAAGATAAGACACACCAAGCCAGAGAAAAGTCAAGCAGAGCGTCACTGGCAGAAACTGAGAACATTTTTCCTTTATATTTCCTAAAAAGTCCCACTGGCTCTAAGCCCTTTGCTCGTAGCTGTAGTTTGATCATTACAAATTCATATCCTACAAAAGGGTAAGTTTACATTTGATCAAAATTCCGGAATAAGTGAAGGATCACTTCGCCACTGCTAGCGCTAAACCACGAATGAACCTCTCGCCTGCTGTCCTACTTTTTACGCTTTCAGATATTTTCAACACATTTACTCCAGATGGTAAAAAAATACTTTTCAAAGATCTTTAAGAGTCAAATGGCGCAATCAGCAGGCGTCTCCAAGAAAAGAGCTGTCGCGATATCCTTGTGATTGCCCACTACAAGTCAATATCACAATTTTAGATAGCAAGGGAAAAGAATGAGACCCTTCAAACCTTAAATGTTCTTTTTGTCATGTTTCAGTCTGTTTTTGCAACACATCTATGGGAATAATTTTCTCAATGTGTTTGTCCAAAACAACTGTGTTCTCTTCTTTTTTACTCACATTTTAAGTAAAAAAAAGTCTATTTGCTGCAAACACCACACTGAAAAGGGTGCCGAATCCCTGCTGTTGTGAGGTTGCGGTGCTCAAATAAAACTAATGCAACAAAAAAACAAACAAACAAAAACAAACCATAAACATTGCTCTTCATTAAACAGATGACATCTTTCCTGTATAGAAGGCGAGAGGCTAAATGTACAAAATGGAACCCATTTGCCATTTTCAAAAATTGCCTAACTAATTTTCAATTTCTAGGCTTTTTGGTGGCTGCACTGTTGGTTTATATGTCTTTCATGAGGGAAACCTTAAAGATCTTTGCTCTGTGGCAAGATGGATTATTGTCCTGAAAGAAATGACGTCATACCTTCCTTTGCTGTGAGTGAGAAAAGTGGAGAGATTTTTCAAAGTACATCTGAGCATTTACTGTAGAAAATGACAGCCATTTGCCCATGTACCTTATCTGAAATCAAAATAATAACATCAAACAGATGCTGACACTATTCCCTTGCTGAATGCAGAAATATGATTCATAAGAATCCTAAAATAATCCAATCATCCACCGTCCATGCCTTCTTCTATCTAGCCCACTGTAAACATGTTTTTACCTGTTTAGTTAAAACAGCTTTATGTTAAAACATAAAGATGATCTCAAAATCTTTGCCAGAGGTTCTCTTAGGCTGTGTGTTTATACAATACTCCATAATTTAGAAATGTTAATAATATACTGTAGAAATGTTAAGACTTTAGGATACCTCAAGATAGAATTGTGCACTTCAGTTTTTTGTCAATCATGTCACTCATGATCCTGAAATAATGTTGTAATTTACGCCATCCAACAGCTCGGAAGGTCCCAATTCAGGATGAGCTCTTTCATGCTCTAGCCTTAGTAATGAGTACATGATAGAACAAATGGCATTCGTTTCTCTACCTGTGTCCCTTTTAAGCAATAAAAATGAGCCAATTAATTAAACCTGTCCACCATTAAATGAATGTGAAGGCACACAGCGAATAATTACTAATTAGTAAATAATTACTGTTACCAAACTGACATCAAAGGTCACTCGGACTAACTCTGACTAACTTCCACTAATTAATACATCTACAAGTCTTCCCTCAGTGCCAATGGGCTGTCTCAGCTGTCAGCTAAACACCGGATTGGACAGTGATAAGCCGGGTTGGGGAAATGCTGTTGCATGAGATGGAATTTCAACTTTGTCCCTTGAAACCTTCAGGCAGATTTCCTCAACTGCCCCAGAGGAGCGTAGTGAATAAACTCCCGTGCTTTTCCTGTTGTTTCATTGGCGTTTCATCAGCTGCTTTAATGTCAAAACAAGGATGCCGACTACAGACAGGGTAAGATCACTGGCTTGTTGTAAGATTTAAATTGGTATGTGTGGTGAAAGAAAATGATCTTGCTGGAAAGTTATCATAAGTGGAGGTGACAGATTTAATTTTGCTATCAGCAAGTTATATTAGAAAGTGAGGGACATAGATCAGAAACCAGCAAAAGGTGTTTGTCCTCTTCCTGAATTTTAAGCAGGAAGCTGGAAAGGAAATTTGACTTGTCTAACTCTTTGTTTTAGGTGAACGAAGGGATGGACATCTTTGACCTTCTGCTCAGGAATACAGGAGAATCGGCCAGTTGCCACAGCGACCAACCGTGGACCGTGACAATTAATGATGTATGTGGCCTGAACGTTCGGCAGTCTTTGCTCCCAAAATGAGTCTCTAAGGGAACAACATAATCACGAGCCCTTATTTGATTGACTTCATTATGAAAATGTGAAGACTAGGTGTGAACTGGATTCCGAGCAGAGGTCATGCATGTTGGGGCATAATTTCATTTGTGTCGGAAATCGTTTACAGTTTTATGATATATTCCCTGGTTTGGAAATGAGGTGTGCTCATGTGCCTGTCTGCGTTCGTGTGTGGGAACATGATTGACTGATGAAATCTGTTAATCCAGTTGTGTTGTTTTCATGTGTTCATGATGTGTACATGTTGTCCTTTTCCTCAGGACACAAGCTCTCGGAGCGGCGATGCTGATGACTTCTTAAATGCTCTGCTGCAGGAGTCCTCGTCTGTGCCGGCATCACCTCTGTGGTCCCCCTGCACCACTGACAGTGGCATTAACGAGGAAGCCCTGACAGATCACACAGACAGCCCCCATCCAATCTCCTGCTCCGCTTTCCCAGAGTTTGACATCCATGCTTATTCTAAGCCTCCATCCGTAGGGAACCAGCCGCCAGCAAATGAAAAGACACCCGATATTCGCGTTGATTTGGGTAAGACTGGGATGGGGAAAGTGGGGAAGTTTTAAGCTCCCAATTGAGCAATCAAACAGTATGGTAGAATATCTCTAGAGGGAGCAACAATGTCAAGTTGAGAGCAGAAATCATTATCAGATTGTCAGAAATAGCAGAAATTTTAACTTTGAGTCTATGAGACGTTTCGTGCAGTCCCCTCTACTGAGGGAAAAATTGGTTATTAACTGAAACTCTTTTCAAAGAGTAAAAAATAATTTCACATTATTCCTATTTCTGAACATTTCAAGGGGTAAAAGCATGTGCAAATGCCATTTGTAATGTAAACACATGGTCTTCTTTGAACTTAGTTGTCTTTTAATGATGAAAGGGATTTGACTTAACTGAAAAATGTAAAAAAACATAGAGAGACGCTTTGGTGAACTAAAAGAAAAACAGGGGATGTTTTCAACGGTCTTTGCTCCCAGATAAGACAAATTAGATCAGATTAACCCTTTAAAGCTTTATCCAAGAAAAAATTGTGAGATTATTTTTTTGTTTGTAGACTTTATTCCACCCTTCAACAAAATACGAAAAATAAACAGGAATCATTTTTTGATATTCATAAGTTATTACTGTGCGATTAGTCTAAATTATTGTCACACAGTCTTCAGCTTGCTGCTATCAGGTACTGTATGTCTGATTTTGAGCAAGGTTTTTACTATTAAAAAACACAAAAGGTCACAGATGCAAAATATTTCAGAAACCGTACGTATTAAATATGATGCAAATGGCATTATACGGTTGAGGTTTCATGTGTGTTTTTCTCAGTGTAACTCTTAGCTTTTGATACTTGTAAACAAATTACTGGATTGGTATTATGCTATCAAGTTGGAGGCTTTGACATCGTTGCACCTTGTTATCTGACAATGGTTGCATTTTCAGGTTATTTCACAGAAAATTTGATATTAGATGCTACTCTATTGTCAGTTGGGTAGGCTGGCTTTTGCAAACACACAAACAGAACAAAATGATTGCAGTTCTCATTCAGCATTGTTTTCATTTTCTTGCCAGCAGCAACAGTGAGCCATGGGGAACAAATAAGACTGCTAACACTGATGAAGATAATTTACCAGCCCTCTAGGTTTATGCTCCTGTTGTGAACAGAGCTGCTTATGAGCTGTAACAAATTCCAGCTAAGCGCATCTGCCTGATACATTCCTCTTCATCAGCTCCCAGGCTGTTTTGTTGTCTCTTCTATCTTTGTAACATTTCTCTCTCCCCCATTCGAGCTCGTCTCTGTAGTCCTGCTCATGAAAAGGACATGCTCACATTACAACAAGAATCTAAATTAAATCACATATTTTTTATTAGATAATCAGATCATAAAGCTTGTCCAATTGTAGATTTGAACCATTACTCCAATCTGGGTTTGTGGACAAAGTTGCTGGTTTCGGCTATTCTGATTCAACTGCTGCTACGGCAACCAACAGCACTCCTCCTCCACATCTTGGAGCTTCACCTGCATGAAGTCACCTTCGTCTTTTCATTTCATCTTCGAAAAAGCTTTCACTCAGCCTGGGTACCACTTTTCCAGCCCACAACTGCTACCTTTTCTTTCTCTTGATGCTTTTACGTACAAAATGCACCTTCAGGAGTGTGTGAAGTAGATGTGCTTTTTAACTGACACACACAGCTTTAAATTTGGCCTTTAAAAATTAGATTTAATTGGAGATTTTTTTTATTTGTCTTTTACATATATACTGTACAATATTTGTACAGGGGGCTGCATGTTTTTATCATTTATTGGTACTCTTTTGCTTTAATTGCAAGTAAAGAGTCAGTGTTTTAAACCAGGATCCTGTGATTCATTGTTTTCTTTTATTTTTCTTGCTTATCATGCAGGCTGGGATTCTGCTGGCCTTCATGAGGATTTTGGAATTACATACTATCTCACCACGAACCAAAATCCCCTGCTATCATCCAGCCACACTCTCACAGTGAAGGACCTGTTACTGTCAAACTTGGGACAGAAAGTGAGAGTTGAACATTTTTCAGGAAAATTGGACTTTTGTCAATCTTTCTCACCAGTATTTTAGAAAAAGTTATTTGAAATGTATGTTCCAATGTCCTCAGCATTCTCTGAGGGATAAAGATGACTTTTTTTATAGAAAATTTACCAAGGTTGTATCCAGTCGAATGTTTTCTTCAAGTGAGCCCCAGAGAGCCCATTTTAACTTAAGTATTGTTTCACAGGTGCAACGAACCCCTCAACAGTCCCTGGAGGAGCTCAATCTTAATGAGGATGAGAAGAAGCTTCTGGCCAAAGAAGGAATACATTTACCAAGCAAACTGCCCCTGTCTAAGGTATACCAGTCATATATACATTATCCTCTGACCACAAGCTCCACATACATTCAGTCTCATTCCTCTCTTACTTCTTTCAAGTTTGAAGAGAGGGTTTTGAAGAAGATCCGGCGGAAAATCCGCAACAAACGCTCGGCTCAAGAAAGCCGGAAGAAGAAGAGAGAATATGTTGACAGTCTGGAGGGAAGGTAAGAGCCGGCTCCACCCGGCATCCCTACCTCAGCATGACATTATCTTTGCGTACTTTGGACAGGGAAATTAATTGTTAAACCAAAGTAGATTGTCTGTGCCCTGAAACATCTATTTACTCAATGAACTTACTTCAAGAAGCCATTTTCATCCACAAAAAACAAAAAAGAGACTTAGATTATTCACAGAGCTCATCATTGTTCATTTTGAGAAAGGTCAAAGAGGAGAAAATCCCAATATGGATTGAATTAAAGGACATAAACATTAATGCAAATCAAATGAATTAGCACAGAGGTGACAAGCCATGACTACCGAGGTCAAAATGTGTGTCTTGCAAGTCAGTATTATGTTTAATGGTAATGATAGATTAATCACATTTTAAGAGACGGTTATTTGTCTGGAGGATGGAATATAAATATATTGTAAATGATTAATTATCAATTGATAAATTATTAAGGTTTTGGTACAACAGTTGTGGAAAATACCTGTGGAAGAAAATGTGGAATAACATAATTAAATGAGGACAGATACAGTTGCAAACAGTACGTAAAATTCTGACATCCTTCCACCCTTGGAATTTAATATCCAGTGCACCTGTGGATGGGGTTGATCCAGTAGTTTCCCTTCAGTGAGCCCGAAAAGCATGTAAATCTGGGTGAGGCTAATTATGCTATAACATCCATTAGCATATTAGAGTTTCCAGCTGCTGCGTGCAGCGGCTAGGGCTGAAGGAACACCTAAGGACGACATAGCATCATGCCCTGGAAGTAAAGAAGGCTTTGCCAGTGTGACGCTCCTTTTTGTCTTCCTCCCCCCCTTCGCTACCTTCAAACTGTGCATCGAGAGTGTCACCATGCAGGCTGCCGGCAAAATTTTTCCCCTAGTCCTGCCTGCCATCCACATTTTGGCTCTTTCCCCATTTCTTACCTCCACAAACAATATGGTGTGGTGGAGCGGGCAGATAAATGCAGCTGTGTCCCCAAATCCCATCCGTTTTTTTTACATTTCCCACCAGGTTTATTGTTCATGAGCTCCACTCTTCCAAGGGTATTTGTAGGTTGTGTGGAGCTCACACCACTGTGCTCTTATAAAGCTTGTGGTTGCCCTTTCATCTCAGCAACGGCAGGCTGTGAGAACGCATTGATGTGCTGTGACTACAGGGGGAGAGAAATAATGGAGAAACAAACCTCACCAGACTTTTGCTTGGTATTCTAAATGTGACAAAACCAGTAAATTCAACCCATTGTTTGTTCATCTAATAATTAATTGTGTTCACAGTTATACTCTGAATTGATCAAATTCACCTTTGTGCATGCCCGGATGCTTTATAAACTGATACGATTTCCTTCAGGCATGGGCCATGTTTTCTGATAATCACAAATGTTTCGTGATGGGATCAGTTTCTGACTCCTACTGTGCATAGTCAGTATTTGATAATATTTAAACCAGCAGCAAGTGGAACTCATTAACGCAGAGTCTCTAGTTCAAGGCTTTAATGAAGGATGATGTTCTTTACAAATAGAGACTAGGAGATAATCACAAGTCACTGGGAGACCAGTCAAGTCGCTGGAGACAAAGGTTGAGGGGTGACGATACCCAGAAGATAAAAATTGTCGAATGAAAAAAAAGAAGCATTTTGTGATGATGGTGTTTGATGTCTCTCTTCAATTCTCCCCCACCCTTTTTTTTCTTTCAGGATGTCTGCATGCAGTGCTCACAACCTCGAGTTGCAGAGAAAGATTCAGGATTTGGAGGAGACCAACAAGTGAGTCATCACATGAACACAACAAGGCTGCAAGGACAAACTCAACACTTTCAAGTGTTTTGGTTTAAGCATAAAAGAAGACAGAAAATTCACTCATGAAAATATTTGGAGAAAACTTTCAAGAACAAGAGAGAAAATCTGAAGGAGTTTTCTGTTTCGTTTTCTTTGTAAGGCTCCTGGGTTTCACTTTTCCCTTCACAAATGATTGCATGCCCCAGAAATCAAAGGTGATGAATACCACCATATCAGCTGGTGTTTACAACACGTCATTATGTAATTGACTGTTGACTTAAATGCAAGTTATCAAGATATAATAACCTTCAATTGATTCTTTTTTGCCCTCTACATCTGCAATTGTATAGTTAGTGAGGCTTCTGTGATTATTTAAATCATGTTTTTTCTCTTATGTCACCTTGCTGTAAGCTGTCAGTCAGTGCTTAGCTGATTTACATTCATGTACGTACACATACACTCTCTCTTCTGAGGTGCAAACAGCCTGGAATGGAATACATGCTTTGATTTCCCTAAAATGTTGTTGTAAAATGACCAGACTACAGAATTGGGTTTGAGATTAATTTTCCAGCCTTTGCATTTGGCTTCGCTCTCCTCTGTACTTATGTTGCTCTGCCGACTACAATGGAAGGAGAAGCTTGAATCACATTATTTTCCTGTAGCACACTGCCCTTTTTCTTTTTACATCACTTGTCGTGGACAACAAATGTTGAAAAAATGCCTTCGTTTCATCCGTGGGCTTCCTTGTAGAACCTCCCCACAATATTTCTCATCTTTTTGTCTCTTTGTACTGCAGTGCTCTGCTGGAGAAGCTGAGGCGACTACAGACTCTCTTCCCGAACAGCTCCGGCAAAACAACAAACAGAACAGGGACTTGCATGCTGGTGAGATACATTATGGTTTGTTACTTGCCTTCAGAGCACTAAATAAATAACTTAGATACATTGCAGCCTTTCTAAATGATACAGTAGAAATATAAATGTCATAGACAGATGTTGGCCAAAAGGAATAATCTATAATCTTGATTCACCAAAAAAAAACTGCTGCTGTATTTACCTTTAAGATTTTAATATCACCCATGCTCATCTTTTCCTCAAGATGCTATACAAGTAATCCCCGATAAGTCCCTTTCATATTGCCACCATGTGTTAGTTAATTTCCTTCTCATTTGTGTTCTCTCTGCTTGGCCCTTTTTCATCCTCCTGTCTAGGTTTTGCTCCTGTCCTTTTCTCTGCTCATTTCCTCAAGTCTTCAGCCCAACCCGTACAGCCAGCAGAGCCCGGCAGAGTATACAGAGACCAAAGGTCCGTAGATACATATTTCTATTTCATCACTCGTGCACAACCGCAAACGCACGCTCACTCAGCCCCGACACGTCTTCTCCTTTCAGCGTCGTCTCGCTCTCTGCTGTCGGCGGATGAGACGGGAGGGGTCTCTCCTCCTCCCATCGTTCTCCATCCCTCCATCTCCAGGGGCTTTGAAGTCCTGAGAAGCCTGACAGAGAAGTTACAGGCCTGGACAGACCTCCCCGCTGCAGACCACCCCTCCTCTCACCACCTGGATCACAGGGAAAAGGATGATTACCTGTCTCACCTGAGGAGAAACGTGTAGCAAAAGAGTGTCGACACGCTTGCGAGTGCATTAGCCAAGCGAGCACCCGATATACTCTGCAGGACTCTTACTGTTAAAGACTCGGTGGCTCTCCAGCAGGCACATCCAACCAGAAGGTGCTGCGTCCAGTTCACTTTCTGAAGTATAGTCGATGCGGACGTCAAGGACCAAGTGGATTGTTTATTGTATCTATGTGAAAAAAGTTTTATTTAAATGTAAAAAAAAGATGTTAAACCTTTTAAAAAAAGCCAAATATATGTTCACTGCTGTGAATCTTTTATTATTTACTTGAAATTTTCATTTGAAGTGTTTTCTGTATGGCATTTCAATGAAATGTTGAGGAAGAAGGATAATGATTGTTCACGGGAAAATGTTGGAATCACCTGAGTCACCGTTTTTCTTTAATTTGCCGTTCATCTAGTTTGGAGGCTTTAGGACCATATAAGAAATGAAACCTAACAAGAAACCCCCTCAACATATTATTATCTTTAGTATTTTTACTGTGTGGTATCTATCGTTTCATTGATGACAACCAATAAACGGTATTCACCTCTTAAAAACATTAAATGATTAGCAGATCTCATCATATCCATCAACGCTGTCACATCACAAATGTTCTGTGAAGCTGCTATGTGGATAAATGTTTCCATTTCACAACATGTGGTGAGACTGCACGATTTTGTTTGCTCTTATTTCGCCAATTAAACTGCTTTTCATTTGGCCATCAGCCCCTGCTCTTGTTATTTCATGATGTCCAAAGCCTCTCCTTCGAGTACTTGGGGGGTCCTTTTGCCCCGTCATTCCTCGGTCATGTCATCGCTCACTGTGATGATCCATCGGACTCAAACTGAATTTGGAAATCCCTCCTTCACTAATCTTTGCTTCCTTCTATCACCTTTCCCCTCCTTACTGAACTGTAAGTAGTGGCAATTCAGCTCAGAGCAGCTCCACAAGATGTTTTTCCCCCCCAAAATGTACATGTGTTGGTGTTTTCCTGAAATCGGTGACAAACCGCTGGAGGCCCTGTATCTCTAATAAGACTTGTGGGACTTGTGGGAGGAATTTACCCACATTTTATAAACCTGAGGTTATTGAACAGATGATTTTGAGTTTTTCCTCTTTGACAAACACACAGTGTTGCTGGTTCTGATAACCTTTCAGCTAAATCCAAAGGTCAGCATAACAGTGTTAACTAACAGTTGACAGCCTGATTCATATGTGTATGTAGTTGCTCTGGTAAAATGTGGACTCAGCTGCACTATTTATAAAATCATACCTGTTTTCCACATAACAATCCTCTCTTGGGCGCAGCTACACATGCTCAGAGGTGAGAATGTGCACGTAAAGAAATGATTTTACCAGTTCTGAACCAGAAGTTCAGGCACACCATCCAGTCTAGCTCGGAGTAACAAATTAATTATTGATCAGACAGCATTAAGCAACGTGTGGTGCTGTAGTGAAGGCGAATGCAGGTGGAAATTGGCTCAGATCTTTAATCAGAGTTTAAATCAAAGTGCTTCTAACTGAGGAAGGAAACAGGTCACAAAGGAAACATGATTAATGAAAACAGTTTTGTAAAGTTTGGCAGTTTTGACACGCCAGTGGGCATTACAACAACAAATAACAGAACACAATGCAGCCAAATATCAAGACAGGCTGGCAAGAAGAAATCTACACGGTATTGCTGCTTTGGCTCTGATAGATACAGAATTAAAACTAATCATGGATCAAGTTGTGTGGACGCATGTGAAACATAACTTAGTAAAAAAATTATGAAAAGGGAAGGGAATTGTGTGCAAAAAAAAGTTTAATTTTGTGGAAAAATTGGGGCCTCACCATCATAGGCGGTGATGTGGTTTTTCTTAAAATGTCTTCATTCACTATCACCTTACCAATGATATTGGTATTGGTACTGATACCTGTGTATTTTTACTGTAGACACAATCTGTGCTCTGAAAAAAACATCTGCTGTAATTGACAGAGATGGACTTTCCTTTCTTTTTTGCCTATTTAGACTGTAAGGCTGTTATCAAATGTATTGAAATTGAAAGCCAACATATTTCATCACCTTGAAAAGCTCTAGCGGGATGTCAATGATCCACTTTTCAGAGAGAAAGCCACATGCAAGTGAATTTCCATCATTCTCAATAATGGGTAAGAAAGAAAGAAAACTTATTTTGTGATTGTGTGAACTTGTGTGTGACATTACATTGAATCAGTATGTAATGAAGAAGCAACAGACATTCATGTCATTACTCTGTGAGGAGCATTGTGGGGATGTTGGACAAATGTTCAAAGGTGAGAGACAGATGTAAGTGTGTTTATTCACTCAGTATTTTAAAAGCAGTTTTCTCTTTTTTTTTAACAATGTGTCTCTTTTTGTCAGGTTTTGACACTGCCATCACAGAAACAAAGGTTTTAGATGTCAAGGCATTGAAAAAATGTAATCCCCTGGAATTAATCAACTCTTTAAATTAGAAAGATGCAGTTTCAGATGAATAACAAATTGTTGCATATCACTCTATTTTCAATTAACAAAAAAACAACCACGGTGTGTAAAAACATCCTTACTGTTACCAAAAGAATTCAATAATGTGGAGTCCATCACAGGACAGATGTAAGGCAGTTTACAAGTAGAAAAGATTTGCTTTAGTTGTCTGTCTTCAGAGGAATGGACGTCAATGCTCAGAAAAATCTCAGGGTTTCCAGGACGAGCCTTTTCTCTCAGCACAGCTTAGGTTTGCAAAGTTGCATCTCAGAGAAGCACAGTGGATCAGTATCGTCTGGATAGACATTACCACATGTGGTGTCAACCAAGCACAGCAGATACGCACAAATACTTCAGCAAAGTCACCAGAAAATGGAACGACATTCCTCCACAATTACAAGAAAGGTCAATAAAATCATTAAGAAAAAACATAATGTATTGCAGAAAAAAGTGGCTCAACAAATGACTGAATCAGGGTGGGTCTAACTATTGAGTAAAATCATTTTAGATGGACCAGCTCATTTAAGATTTACAATCAGATGACATAGTTCTGCTGTAATTGATCTGATGGTATCTGGTGCCCTGTGAGTGCTTTTCTCCCGATTTGTGCAAGAGACAAAACTAATGGATCGGATTGTTTGTTTCACGATTAAAAAAAAAAGCAATGCAGAAGGTTATATCTGCGTTTTGGGGCATATGTAACGCGACAGGATCTTTTTTGGTGTAAACAGGAGAATATCGGACACTTTTGACAGACTCCGACTAACCCTTTGCGCAGTGTGCACCGCCGCTGGATGAATTGTGCGCATGCACAGCGCGTCGTCAAGCGGTGAACTGGAAACCCTGCGAGTATAAAAGAGCCGAGTCCGCGTGTGCGCACAGATTCACGGGATGAAGACCCAAACGCATCACAGACGCACAGAAGAACGCGCCAAAGTAGATTTGTGCGCAACGACCGGTCCTCTAACTGAGAAATGTATTTTTACTATTGTAAAACAATAACTTCAAGCGAGTAAATGCGAGTCACGCGTCTCTGATGTTTTGAACAATAACCGCGGGACTAAGAGGATGGAGATATCCGCAAACCTGAGCGCCCTCAGTTTTGAAGTTAACCTTGCAGAAGCGGGAACTTGTTTTTAAAAAGTCGATTTTTGGCTTTGCACGGCCATGCAGAGCAACGCCAGCTCGGGACTGAAAACTGCGCTGAGTGAGTGCGGAGGAGAGGAGGATGAGATCTCAGCGCTGGTCAGCCCCACTGGAGCGGTCACGAACCTGCCGGCTTTCAACCTTTCCCTGAACTGCTGGCTTCACATCCTCTCTAAGGAGTCCTCACTCGATCTTCACGGAGACAGCGCCAACCTGCCAGTGAGTTGAACTACCCTCATGTAAAAAAATCCAGCTGGGTGAGATTAGAGAACACAGTCAAGGTTAAAAAAAAATCCTGTTTCTTCTTGTTTTTTCTTGTTATCTCATAGTGTGTACTAACAGCTGGCCTATAATGAAATGCAGATGTGTCCGTTTGGCAGGTGCGTGTGGTCATTGCTCTGGTCTATCTGGTGGTGTGTGTCCTGGGGCTGGTGGGGAACGTCCTCGCCCTCTTCCTGCTCCACTCCCGCCGCCGGGGCCATCACCACTCCTCCGTCGACTGCTTCGTCATGAGCCTGGCCATCACCGACCTCCAGTTCGTCCTCACCCTGCCCTTCTGGGCCGTGGACACGCTGCTGGACTTCCGCTGGCCGTTCGGCAGGGTCATGTGCAAGATCGTGAGCTCGGTGACCACCATGAACATGTACGCCAGCGTCTTCTTCCTCACCGCCATGAGCGTGACCCGCTACCGCTCCCTGGTCACCTCGCTGAAGATGAACAGCCCCGGGGCCGCCGCCGCTCGAGCCAAGTGGGCCAGCTCGGCCATTTGGGCGGTTTCGCTCGTCGCCACGCTGCCTCACGCTTTCTACTCCACCACGGTCCAGGTTGGTCAAGCGGCTCCTCAGCCCTGATTCGCTCCCTCTGTTTTCGGCGAGCGGTCTTTGACCCAGTTGTTGTGTTTCCAGGTGTCTGCGGACGATGAGCTGTGCTTAGTCCGGTTCTCCGACTCCGACTCGGGCCACATGGATCCCCAAGTCCTGCTCGGACTCTACCAGACGCAGAAAGTCCTCCTGGGATTTATCGTTCCCCTGATCGTCATCTCGGTGTGCTACCTCCTCCTGCTGAGGTTCATCCTGAGCCGGCGCGTCGTGAGCAGCGTGTCGGGCAGCGATGGCGGGATGGAGAAGTCAGAGGGCGAAAGAGGGCGACACCGCCGCCGGTCCAAACTCACCCGCTCCGTCACCATAGTCGTTTTGTCCTTTTTCGTCTGCTGGCTGCCCAACCAGGCTCTCACTCTGTGGGGGGTGCTGATCAAGTTCGACCTGGTGCCGTTCAGTAAAGCCTTCTACAACACGCAGGCCTACGCCTTTCCCCTGACTGTGTGTCTGGCCCACGCCAACAGCTGTCTTAATCCCGTGCTCTACTGCCTGATCCGACGAGAGTACAGAGCCGGACTCAAGGATCTTCTCCTTAGAGTGTCTTGCTCCATCCGGAATGTTTTCTCTTTGGCTCTCAGAGGAAGACGGGTGGAGGAAGCTCCGTCCAACATGGCTATGATACATAAGAACAGCAACGTGTAATTCCTTCTGTCACAGACCACGGATATTTTGGGAAAGGGCATTATTTTCTCTGTAAACTTATTGCATATATGATCAAGAGATATTGCGTGTTTGTTAAGGGGTTTTAGCTTTTCTCATGGCTCATTCTCACTTATTCACACACATCTCCATGGGTTGAAACTCATAAACATGGCGTCCGAATGTTGCCAAGGGATGGCCGCCACAGTCCCAGTGATAGATGAGAAACAAACTCCCAGACATGGAGGCCTCAAATTCTGTAGTGGTCATTCATAAGAGGAGCCTGGGTTAATCTCCTTCTCAACACTTACTTTCTGTAAATACTATATACCTTATATCATGTCTGGGAAGATGCTGGTGAGTTTATTGTGTTAACCAGAGACAGCTGGTGGGTCACACCTTTTTAATCTTGGCCAAATGAGATCAGAATTCAGAAGGTTTTTCCACAATCACAAATGAAAATCAAAACTTTAGCCTGATAAGGCAACAGCTACTTCAAATGGGGAGCTTTTTAGTTCACCTTTGCTTTTTTCCCGCATTCAGTTGATCTTTTTCATAATCCTTCTGTGGTCACTGAAGCTCTAACATCGGGTGTGCTCACAGTCGAGCATCAACGCATCACATCCGCTTAAAGACAGATCAGAAGGCTGTAACATTTGCAGCTTGTTGGGGGCACTCTTCACACCTCGGCTCCGTCTTCAGTATCTGACTGACACTCGTAAATCGATGGCATCTTTTGGCTTTGGTTTAAATCGATACATACAGTTGTGCATCTTGCACCACCGGCTGTGTTGACAGCTTAGTCAGCACATTTTCTGTGTGAGCCACATCACCCCTTGCCAGGAGTTCACCTCAAATTTTCAACACAAACAAAGGAAATGTTTTCCCCGCTGTGGTCTCACACTTTTTTAATCCCTTTAGAAGTCATGGCCACCATGACTCCAGCATAAAGTGGGCTCCTGAAAGGAAATCAAGATTCCATATTCCAGCCTTTTAGGCAGCTGAGGCAAGAAATACATATAATTTCCAAAGACTCAGCCCTCCGTTCAGCTACCAAAAACCGAGAGTGGTGTTGACCTCCACACCAGAATGAAAATGCTGAACTTTTCTTCTAACAAAGATTTTGTAGATGTATGAGGTTTCCTTTTATGCCATTTCAAAACAAAAAAAAACCTCCTCTCTGTGTAGGCTCTGCTGTATTGCTGTGAACAGTTCTGTACATCCATGTATGTCTTGTGACATTAAATAAAACATGAGGACAAAAGAGTTTACTAACGTGTGTGAAAGTTAATCTCCTCGCAGTCACGGCAGCATCACCAGGAAGCAAATGAGTCAGGCCAACAAAAGCGGTTCCATGTTTTTGCCCTTTTGCAACCTTTAAAATCTGGACACGGATAACCTTCTTCAGCAATCTGGAGACAGTCCCTGATGTGTTAATAGCACGCGAACACTCCACGTCGCTCCCTCCATTCTGGGCCACTCTGATAGTGATTACTTCTGAAGTCAGACATTTCCTCTCCCTCCTTCTCCTTTTCTTTTCCGGTGTTGCTGAGAACTCAGTGGGTGACCAAGCAAACCTTAATCTTCCAGCTGTAAATGGAAACCAACCAAAGGGGACCATTTCAGACTTAAGTGAAACTCTCAACCGATTACCGCCCTCAAAATAATGACACAAAAGAGAAATCATCTGCCCCTGAACTCTGTGATGGTGCAGATTTAACATGATATCAGGCTCACTTGGTAAATGGCCTTGGCTCACATAAAAACACCTGGCAGGTACAGGCTCTGTAATCCCATCTCCACCGAGCAGTTCATTGTCAACAACACGGAGCAATTTCACAGCAACAGATGAAAAACCACTTGAAAAAAAAAATCACACGAGTGTTTCCCATTCGTGCCCACGCATCGTCACCATGGTTTAGGGTTTAAAACAATTTCAGGCTCATGTGGCTTTATTCCCCAGGAGGACACAGTCAAACGTAAAGAGCATGAATCGCAAAATAGGTCAAGTTCTGTCACACTAGAGGGCGAGCACAAAAAAGAAAGACAGAAACAGCTCTAAGAGATAAAGCTGTTCTTCAATGTGTTGGAGTAGCTGTTTCCACGGGCAGGGGATTGATAAATCCTGTATAGTAAAAGCAGCTCTTTGACTCAGCCACCAGCTTGATAGAGCCAAATGTGTGCATGCTCCAAAACCAAGGGGGAAAATCATTTGTACAGAGCTCACGTATTTTGCGCGAGCTGAAACTCAGTATGAAATCAGTTTCATCTGGGGAAAGTGCTTCTAGTCCAGTGGAGCTGAAAAGCTAGAGAAGAAGAGAGGAGTAACTCCATTAAATTGGATACTGTTACAAGACAGAAGAAGTCAAACAGTCTGAGAAGCAATGATAAATGAACAACTTAGAGGGTGCTTATACCTCCTAACTTGTGTTGTGTGTCAGCGAGCTGCAGAGGAAAGCTGCGCCTGAATTCTCAACACTTTTTTTTTTTTTAGCTCAGCCCACATTAATTAACTTCTTCTGGTGCATCTGATGAGCAGCATCTCAAAAAGGTTTACACAGGGAGGTGACAGTTGCGTTAGACGTTGGATGATTGGTGAACCACAGACTTTCACCGGCTGAAAATAACCAGGGACACATAAATAGCTTAGAAACAGGCCGGAAAATGCCACCCAACAATTAAGCCGAAGACACTAAAGGCAACTACGAAAATAAAAAACAATGAGAAACAAAGTAACTGTGAGAAGAAACAAAGAATTTAAGGAAAAAAACAAACAAATGAGACAACACACAAAAATGGAAAGAAGCCAATGGTTGTTGAGAGACTGAACTCATGTTGGTGTTTGTTCCATCATTTCTAGAGGACAGAAACAATCATATTCTGTTTGTGGAGCCAAATCTCTGGCAGGTTACTATCATCATACCTTTAGCCATCTAAGAGCGTCTTTGACAGCAGAGTTAATCTCTGCTACCAAGTCTTCAATAATATTAGCATTGGATGCTTTCCCACACTTTTCACAATAATGATCACAACTATTCAATATATCCTACAATATTTGAGTGTGTTTGTAGAACTTGTCCCATAACCTCTCGATCCTTCAGTTATACTCTTAACTCAAGTGTGTGTGTATGTGTGTGTGTGTGTGTAAGTCACCTCAACACCTGTCTAGCAGTATTTTAGGACAATGCTTTTCTTTAACACACTCGCCTTTTTCGCCTGAGTTTGGGTGTTGGGCACTCAGTTTCCAGCCCACTGAATAACCTCCTTCATTCGATATTTATCTGAACTCCCCTCAACTCTCACCATTTTCACAGCACTTCAATCAGTTTGATGTTGAAGTAAAACTTTCATGAGGATTTGCTACATCATCTGAAAGAAACTTGTTTTCTGCTTCATCTGACTCATCGGAAAGGAAGGATTCTTTTGATTGAGCCCCAGCGAAATAAAAAACGAGCGAAGATGAGAGAAAACCTTTTTGCTAGAGGTGGAAGACTACCAGGGAAGAAACCAGAAAACATGTTGAAAAAAAAAACACTTTGAGACGATAAAATCCGTCTGCATTGATAGGTAATAAATTAAAAGCGGCCAGTTCCTAATAAACAGAGCAGGAGATTAATCTCTTTCATGTAGAAGAAGATTCCCTTCTGTCACATTGGCAGTTCCAAATCTATCAAATTAATACCTCAAAAATCCTGAGTGACTTTTTTTATCTCCCAGATGCAAAACATTGTGGGGTCTTTTGACACTCTCATAAGGGTGTTTGGAACTCGCAGGCAGTGTTTATCATTTCACTTTCCTTCAAAGCATTACAGTTATGGTAGTAAAACCTTCACAAAGTATTAAACCACCACTCAGAGCTTCGCAGCAGGTTCGTGCTAAATGTTTGATGCTTTGAGTCTCGCCTTCTTTCTTCCAAACACTGCACTTTGATTCATTACTGAGGAGTTTGATTCAAGCTTCATTGGAAATCATGGATCTTTGATAAACCTTTGCCCTGCTTATGCCAGCTCCAGCAAAAACTGGCTCCTCGCAGCCAATATTCTATGCTCTGCCTGCCGTCCAGAGGGAGTTGGCTTCGCAGACAGCAGGACTCAGATGAAGACTCTGACCAACATCCATGCAGCTCCTCTTTAAAAAATCTGTATTTTTAGAACAAGCCTGGAGGGCTCCAATTAGAAATTTACTTTCTGCTGGCACAGCCGGTGGACAAGGATGCTTAACATGTCTGATGCTGATCCTCAGAGATACTCGTCTCCTCACTACTCTGTGTCTAACACAGATCCTCTGAAGATATGACTCAGCAGGAAAAACCCCGATGACTGACGTTTAAGTTCCTTTTGAAGTTATCTTAAGTGCCACAGCCTGACATCCAAACAGCACGTGATAGCAGGTCGTTTACAAAGTGGAACGCCGTGACACTCCTTTAACTGCCCAGCGGCATTCTGAGATGCGATTAGAGCTGCATCATTTTACACATCCACCTCAAAAAGGCCAAACCGTATTCACAGCAGTGGTCGAGCGGCAAACCGTGACACGGCGTATAAAAGCAAAAGGCCTCGTTGAGTCCAGCCTCAGCAGAGCAGGTGAATGCGGCGGAGCAGCGAGCAGGAAGCCAGCAGTCTCCTCACCGATACCTGCTCCCTGCAAATTCTTAACAGGAGTTATCACCACTGCAGCTTTTGTTCTGAAATGAGCAGTGATAACATGTCAAATGCAAAAAAACAAAACATTATCTATCTAAAAATGTCAACGTGAAAAAGAACACACACAGTGAGGCTGTCTCAGGGTCTGGATATTGAAGTTTACAGACTGTTTTTTTTTTTAGTAGCATCCTTATGAGATATGGCAGCAGCAGAGAAAGCTCAGACAGCCAAAAACAAACAACCACAAAGCTTTTAAAGACGTTAAGATGAACATTTTTCTGGAATTTTGCATTAAATAATCTATGGATGTTCCTTTCACATAAACATTCTTGTAAAATATTCCATAATACACCGAGAAACGAAGAGCATATTCATTTTTATTGAACACGTAACAATGGATGGCTAACCAGGTTTGAAGTAGTGAGATCCTTCTTTAAAAACTCTGGATCCTTCTTTAGATCCTCTGGTTGTGACGAACGTGTTGAACGCCTCTGAGCAGCTTTTGACATCATTGACAGAAAGACACATTCTAAATTATGCAAGCAAATACTGAAGGAAAATAACAGCATGCCTGCCTGTGAAGTGACTCTGGGAAGTCACAGAGGCAGCAATTCATCATCCCAAAGAGCACAACCGTTTCTGCCCAGAAACAGAATCACAGTAGAAGAAAGCTTGTTATCCAACAAGCAAACCGGAAAAGGGGTCTAAATATCAAAAGCTGCCAGGCTTACTGTATGTTTTTATTTTTTCAAACCAGTCTAAACTGACAAAAATAATAGCAGATAAGTCAGAAGAACAGTACTCAGGGCTCACATTCAGGCAATTTGACCTTTCTTATTCTCTTATTGAGTTCTCCTAACGAGTAGACCTGAGGCTTATAAAAAATAAAAAAATAAAAAAATACATAAATAAAAATGGTTTGAAAAGGAGAGAAATAGGGGATTTAGGTAGTCTCATTCTCCCAACTGACCATAGTGCTTCAACACACTTGGTAAAGGTTCATTGCAGTAACTCATGATGACGTTTTAACACCACTAAAGTGTCTAAACATCGACCTCGGACGTGTTGATCAATCGACAGAACTGTTCCAACATTGCTTTACCTGAGAAGACTACAGGCTTTCTCACACTCCATTAAAACCAGTTGGTACAAAAGGCAGAGCCAGGCAGTTTTTTTTTTCTCACAAAGTTACTGTTTACTTCAAAATAATAGGAATCAGAATCAGGTTGACAGCACGTATACATGTACAGAAAGTAAAAAAGTGAAGTGTGGAAATATAACATTCTTTTCCTGAGTTTAAAAAAACAAAAAACAAAAAACAAACCCTGCTTCTAGAGACGTACAGCACTACTCTCATTCAGAAGAAAATCAGCAATGACCTAAAATTTCCCAGTGCTGTATGCAGCTACAAGTCAGTCAGAAAAAAGAAGCTGACTTGATATTCCTTTTCATAACATATCAAACCATGGAGTCTTAAAAGGCAAAATCTGCAGGGACAAGATCTGGAGCACAAGGCTATAAATATTAATAAGGTGCAGCAATCTTACACACCTTATTAAAAACTTATTTATAACAACGTGCTCCAGATCTTGACTTGTTATCCTGTCTGTTGGTGCAGCAAAACAAAGCTCAGAGTTGAATAATGTGCAACATCCCCCCCCCCCCGCCTTCCCCTTCCATCCAAGTGAACGCGTGTTGTTATTAGGAAAAACAACATTTCTAATCAAGCATCCAATTTGTGAGGCTGAAAGCTGAGAAGCATCACTGCTCGTCATGCCTGAAAGGGGAAGTGTCAGCAATTTGGAACAACAAAGCCACATCAGAACTGAGAAAAACTGTCTTTTTTTCAGGATGGGAACCCCTGTGCTCGTGTCTCTGGATGGTTTTATCTTGTAAACTTGTAGTGAGAAGAAGTACCTGAGGTCATTTCTCTTCAGTGATCTCTGGTGGCAGATCTGCTCGCTCCCTCTTTACTGAAATGCTCTCGTCCTTACCACACTCCTGGGTTGCCTGTCTTTTTCTTTCCTCTTTAATGTTGTCTTCTTTCACCTTTTTGGAAAGGCCTCGGGGTGGTTTGACATCGGCGTCGGCCCCCGATGGGGCAGTGGAGCTCTCGCAGACGGTTGGTCCCTCCCATTTTGGGATGTCAACACCCAGTAGCTCCAGCAGCTGTTTCATGACCTCATCCACGTAACCATGGACACGTAGGTGGGCGTGCTTGTCCTGCGAAACAGATAATTACATAAGTAAAACATGGAGATCTGGACTAACCATCAGTCATTAGGGGTTTGACCAGCTCCTTCACAGCCGCTTTCATTAACCCCATAAATGACACTCAAGGAGACGCATTTCGCCCAGCTTTTAATTTTCTATTCATGTCAGAGATCTGAGACTGATTACGGAGAGCAGACTTTGTAATCATAATTATCAGCTAAAGCAATCAGTCATCTGATGACATTTTTTTTTCCACTGGTAATGATAAAGTCTGTGTAAACTTAAATTGAAATATCGGACAGTTTTCCTTTCAGGCATACCTTCAGTTTGTTGTTATAATTGCTTCAGACAGGAAATGAAAATATAAAAAAAAACCTACATTACACAATGTGTTAGTGCTCAGAGGGATTAGCTATCACAGACTGTGACCAATAAGGCACTGTTTTGAAGAAAAATTCATCATTCTTTGGTGAGGGGACACTTGATTGTTGCTTTTTGCTTACATTTCAAAGTACGCTGCTATTTCTTTTAAAGCAGCATCAGTGAACACGTTTTTTTTATTCCTGTTAATCCACCCACCACAAATGGCAAATGCAGGTTTATGATCAGTGCTCTGAAAAGCTTAAGCTTACAGGTCCAGTTCAACAGCCTTCCCAGAGAGCAGGTGAGTCACAGTGACAGTGTAAGGAGGTTGCCATCACACTTTACCCTACAGGCTGGGCCTCTGATAATCAAGAACGAGATACGTGGGCTAGGTTAGCACTATTGCCAGGAGCTGACATCAGCCAAAACCGAAAGACAGCTGCCCACAGTTGAAAGGAAAAAAAAAATCAATCTCTTCTCTTTTGTTCCTGGAGGTGTTGCTGCCAGGTTCAGATGCTGCCACACCTACAGCAGAGTATTTCAACACTTGCCTGGATGCTGATTGAACACTTTGCGCTGAAGAGCTGTGTGCAGTTTGGTTTAAGAATTCAGGAAATTCTGCCGGCAATAGAGCCGTAGTAAAACGTACATGTCCTGGCTTGGGTTGAACCATTTTCAGGTCATATGTATGTCATTTAGTTCCTGGAGCCAGAAAAATTGTGCACAGATTGACTTGACTTTGTAAATCCATTTGCTGCTCCATGCGCTAAATTATACTCCAACACGGTACAAGTGAATTCAATCATTCAGTTGACCAATCAACCAAGCTCTTCTACGTGGGCTACAGAGACCCCAAAAAAATGTCCTGCCAACAAATTTATTCCAGCTGAACCGATCTAATATGTGGGTCTAAGGGGGCGCCCTCCCGTGACAGTTTTAGGCAATTATGTGCTGATCCAATTTTTTTGGACCAAGGGTTGGCTCCACAGGGACACGGGGGTATTTGATGTTCGCAAAATGAAACGCTCCACATGTGTATGTCGGTGCCGTGTGAATGGTACTTGCATGTTTTGTAGGCTGCAGGTTGACTATAGCCACATTCCCTCCGTTGCGCTTGGTGAGGAGTGGAAGGTCACCGCTGGGTTTGATCTGCATGGACGTGCCCAGAGTCAGTGCCAGGTCTGCCCGTCTGCATGCAAATAGAGGGAGGCGCAAGAAGAAAAAAAAAAATCAGCCGTTAAGAGTTTAACTAGGATTTTTTGGGATGTCCTGTGACATGCCGGTTATCATTTAATGGTAATCTATACACAGGAGATGTGTGTGAAACCAGTAGTAAGCTGGGCGAATGAATTTGAACTTGAATGTGTCATAAAAAAAAACAACTCTCCAAATACACTTCTCATAGTGTCAGTGTATGCCTGTATAATATAATCGAGACAGTATGAATAAGCTATTGAGGTAATAGCTACTGCACAGATGCTCAGAGCAGGCTTAGCGCACCCACTGCCAGTATAACAAATAAAAGATCAAACATCCATCCATCCATTATCATAACCGCTTTTCCCTAATGGGGTCGGGGGGGGGACAGGGGCCTATCCCAGTAGCCAATGGGTGAGAGGCGGGGTACACCCTGGATGGTCCGCCAGTCCATCGCAGGGAAGACATCAAACATGAGTAACTTTTATACATAGTTTATGAAATGAATTATTAATGTCTGTTTATTCCACAATGCCTGCAGGATCTCGTCATTGCACCTTGCAATGACTTTGCCAACATTTTTCCATTTCATTTGATCTTAATGGTCTGCAGCACAGCTTGTTGGATGTGTGCTCCGGAAATAGCAGCTCATGCACACAAGGAGTGTTCCTTTAAATACCAAGAGAAAGCCAAACGTTAGGCAACTGCATGAAACTGTTGCTCTCAAACGGCGTGCAAAGCACCCACTCAATCCTGGAATTAATCCACTTTTAAAAGGTGAGACTAAATGAGTATGAGATATGCCATTTAAGCATCCACAGTTTTGTTAATGTGGGAAAAGCTGCATGCAGGTGCCCAACCGCAGAGCTAGAAATCAGCTTTTGATGGCACATCTTTATGTGTTGTATTTTGGAACTTCATCACAAGCTGGGGTTCAATGGTCGGTGTTTTAAATCCAGTCTCTGCTATTCAAATGGTAATTCTGCATCTATTGTGGGCCAGCACATCAAGGTGACACCCATTTGTTCTCCTTCTGCTTTATACACATGCGGTAAGAGCATTAGTAACTGAAGGCATAGGTGGAAATCCTGAGAAAAAACATTAGAACAGGCTGTGATGAACACAAATGCATACCACAATGACACAGAAGCCACAAAGAGGTCCAACAACAAATCAATCAATTTGTTTCACTTGACAGGACAGGATCAAAGTGCGGCTTATGCCATTTAGGAAATCGGGATAAGGAAGGGAAATGAGCTTTATGTGACTATAAAGGGAAGGGATGAAAGAGATGTCTCACCTGCTTGCTTCTTCTGCTCTTCTCAGGTCTCTTTCAGGAAGGGCATCCTCCCAATCTAGTATGGTGCTGATCAGCTTCCCCCTTTTGTGATTAGATAGGTGCAAAAAAACAATTTACTTAAAAAAAAACTTAAGAAAAAAAAGCCAACTTCTAAATTGGACTGAGAGTGGATTACCTGCATGCTCTCAGCCCTCTGGACCGCACCACATCGCAGTAACGTCCCGTTGGTTTCAGCCCCATCACACCGATCACCTTATCTCTGACGTACTGCCTGGCACACCCAAAAACCGCAGGATAAGGCTTTTCATTCAGAGAAGAGGTGACAGCCCTAACGTAAATCTAAGCAAAGTTCTTCTACCAAAATTAAAACTGACTCTTGGTAAAAAATATATACTTTTTTTTTAAACAGACACCACACAGCTTCTGTAACAAGATGGTGTATTTTTTTTCAGTCTATGGACTCATGAAGGTTTTGGAAACGCTCGAGGAGGAGAGCAGGGATCGTGTTGCTGCTTGAGTGTTTAAAAATACATTTTGTTCTTCTGTCCCGGATTTCACACCTCAGCCCAGGAAGCCACAATGGGAAGGTGAACCCACAGAGTAGTTTGCTGAAAACATTGTGAGATAACAACTGTGCATTAAGCTTTAGTAAGTTTCCCCCACAAAGAGGGCTCAGTGTTTGCTGGGGAAACAAAAACAAAGCTTGTTTTGGATCAATTTAGAAAGCAACTTTGTGTGTGCAGAGACAACATTACGCAGACAATTCCTGTTAGCAACAGGCTTCTTTATTCTGCTGCGGAGCGTCATATTCAGCACCTGAACAGCTACCTGTGTCCTTATGCCTTCTATATGTTTGTTAATTTGATATTTTTATCCTTTGACCCTGTCTGATTGAAAAGAATTGCATGTAATATTAATGGAGACCTTTTTTAAATAAAATAAAGTAAAATTAATAAAGATAAAGCATTGTTAAAGGATTTCATTATCCATCAAACTGTAATGGAAAAGATCTCCATCTTTGATAACAAGCTTGGGAACACCACCATGACAGACAATGTTTTAACAATTTTATCTGTAAAAAGATTATGAAAATTGTTATTATTACTAACAATTGTTCATTTCTCAATAATAAAGTATCTTTTGTTTAGACATCCTGCTCTTAGGGAGCACTCTGTGGAGCAATGGAGCCCCATGGAGAGACATGAAATAAGGGGTCTGTGGCAGGAGACTTTGATGGAAAAACACAACATCTTGTATGTATTTTTCATAAGCACGGAAAGGATCACGCTGGGCCAAAGAGGTAGTGCTGTACATTCTGTCAGGAAAGAGTCAAAGGCATTTTGACTTTTCCAGAGGACATGAAAGAGGACTTCTCAATCGACCTGTTTTATGGAGGTTCCTCATTGTGCTGAATTAGTCTTGTGGAATATAGTTGTTTTGAGCAGTTTTCAGTTTTTTGATGAACTACTCTGGATACTTTCTGGTATCTCTCTGTAATGCTGTCTTAATCTTTAATAATTCACACTGAATCCAGAGGACATATGGAGTTAGTTCCCCTTAAACCTCCTGAGGAAGACTGAAATTATTTAAACCCATTCTTTAAGTGCCCTATTAGTTATTGCTTAGTTTTTAGATAATGAAAAATATTTTGGGGTAAAAGTCTTTGCTTGTTTATTACTTTCTTTAGAACCAGAGAATCATAATTACACAGACAAGTTAGGATTGTACTTATCTTCTTCAAATGAAAAAGCTTGGTAAAAAGCCCTTCTGTGAAAATTTTTGAAATTTTGAAGATGAAGAATTGAGCCAGAAGTGTGCATTTCCACCAATGTTCTATCACCTCTTTTTAATAATCTTTCTCTAAAAAAAACTTTGATTTCACCAAAAAATAGTCACTTTTTTATTTTAAATCAACAATTTGGTTGCATTTCTCATTGTACTTCTGTTTCTCCAAGCTGTCTTTTTCCTGAACTATTTTTTTCCCATCTGTCAGCTGTTAGGCTCGTGTGACAAACTGATGCACCCAACAAAAGGTTGAAGTTCTGGGAAAGACAGCAGCTTGTATTTTCACACAGTGACTGACTGCTTTGGTTAGTGTGCATCTCCATACCTGCCACACTTCTCACACTCCTCCACAAACATGTTTCCATGAAGCTCGGACAGTTTGTCCCTGCCAGAAGAAAAAAAAAAAGCAGTCATCAAGAAATATTATGGTTGTTTTGTTTTTTTTCAAAAGTTAGAGTTAATGTAAGACTCTTTTTCTTCCCTCAAACACATACAGCTCAATGACTATTCTGATCACTTGCATTCTGTTCTGAGTTTCAACTGGCTATATCTTCAGATTAGTGCCAGCAAACTCAACTAGTATCAGCTTGCTTGCTGTTTCAACACTTTCCTCAGAGACGAGCCTCTCATTTCAGAGAAACCTGAAAGAGGGAGGGGATAAAGCTGATAAATGGCTTCCAGGAGAAGCAAGTCCTCCAATAAATGCAAAGACAAGATGAATGCATGAAATTGAGATTGGACAGTCAGCATTGGGCTTCGTCCAACAACTGATTACTCTGGAGTCAGATCACACATTTACTAATGAGCATCATTTTAGGGGAATCTGAGGACTGTCACATCTTCTGCCACAAAGCAGATGTCTTCGGTTAAAAGCTGTTACGATCCGGTATGTTGCATGCCGATGTTAAACAACAGCAATGTCTCACTGTTGTTAAAATGCTGTCCAATAACAGGTTCCACCTGTTATTTCTGAAATTGGAAGGCTGGGAACTTTAGAAAGAGACCTCCCATCTACTTTTCCCTTAATCAAAATATTGTCTACCCATTCAAAGCTAACTGCCATGTACTCCTCTATGTAGGCTGTTTTTTTTTTTTTTAAAGAGCTCTGTTTTGTCTTTTTCTGTTCATAGATCACCACCCTGGAAAGAGTGTGTTCTTCTGTCAATTTCAGGGTTCCCCCATGCCCCAAAATTGCTCCCTGGTTCACTGTGTGTTGCATAATGTGCGAGCTCAAACCACATCAAAACTGGCGACTGCCCGAAGACCTTGAAATTCTTGTTTTTATGATGAACGGATTTCTGACAATCTTAGACTGGGCTCTTCTCGCATCTTTCTTTTCTTTAAAGCTCTTCTATTTGGTACAAATGGGCTTTTTAAAAGATGCTTGACATATGTGAATAGAAAATGTATCTGGATGCCACATTCCCTGATTCACTCGTACAGCCCGCTTAGCACAGGCTACACTTCGAACACTGACAGAGAAAGTAGGATATATGGGGTTCAGTGTCTTACTGAAGTGCACTTTGACATGTAGCGTTGGGAGGATGGGATCTGAACCACGACCTGATGGTTAGGCAACTGTTTTTCCTGCTGAGCTTCCCTTTGCTCTGAAGCAAATCAAAGCACTACTCTAAAAGTGCTAACTGCGGCTAGTTCCCATGGGCACACACTGCTTTGATAACTACAATAAAAGGATATTTTGCCTTTTGCCCATTGACATGTAAAGATGTGAAATATTTTAGAAAAAAAAACTGCAGTAGTCTTGAACTGCAGTTCAAGACTACTGGGGAAAAAAGGAAGAATGTTCTGCTTGGAAATACAAAAACTTTTCTGAGCTCAGGGTAATGTTTAAGGTGACACAGCATCGTCAAACTGCTTTTTAAAATGAGAGGAGGCTGTAACTATGACAACATGAAGGGATTGCACTGTATCCCACTGACACGTCCAGTAGCACACACTCTCAATGCCCACAAGCTGTGCTGGACAACTATTTCTGATTAACATGGATTTCTCATGGATTTCTCTGATCATTAGAAGCAGCAGGCTTGCAAATGTCGTATCAGCTGAGCACAACAACCGCTGTGTCCGGGGCTGTACGCATTCACACCTGAAGAACACTGGTTTCTGGGACTTCTGCTCCATAGGTCCATTTTACTGCATATATACACAAATTCTTGGTATAAGATGACGCTTGAAAAGATTTTTTTTTACAAATAAAGCTGAGTGGCTTTTAAGCTCCAAAGCACTGGATTTTGTGACACCTCCTGGCAGAGCTGCATACAGAATCAAACCCCCAAAAAAGCCCTCCCTGAAAACAGTTTTCTGTTCCTCACAACAATGAAAACATGCCGACATATGGAGGCCTGTGTAAGTACGCACTGCTCTTTCTGGGATTACAAAAACATAAAAGATTTTCATTCCCACATCTATCCGCACTATTTAAAACATCATTTGGAATATTGTCTTTTCAAGCTCTTTACAGATTTCCTTAATATTGCTCACACAAATATCAAAGCAAAACGTAAGAGATGTTCGATACTGCCTAAAGTGGGCTGAACTTACCTGGGGAAGCCTGATCGGACATGCAGGCCGTCTACATTCTGGCTGATGAGATACTTGAGATATCCAGCCCTCTGAAGTCCCAGGAGGGCCAGGTGAGTTAAACTGGGGCGTGCATCTTCAAATGTGGTATCAAAGTGAGGCGACTCACCTTTTTCTTCTAATGTCCATACACCCTTTGGGCCCCTAAAAGGGAGCAGATGGAGATCAATTTAACTTTTTTTTTAATGGCAGGAGTTCAAACTGGATCTGTGTCCTGAATTGATGAGATGCAGTTAATGTTTAAATATGCAAGGACAATAAAAAATACCACAGATATTGCCTCGTAAGTAAAATCCACTTTCCAATAGTCAGTAAACAAAAGGGTCCTGCCAAACAGCATATTCATTTGACAGAAACAATTCTAATAGCTTCCAACGGCGTTTAATTTATCAGACTAAAATGTATCAACTTTGTTGCCAAGACACCATGCATTTTGTTTGTGTTGCTTTGCTTAAGTATTCGGTTTTGGGCGTGTGACTGGACTACTAAATGCTGCAGGGCTGTCAGGGTAATCTGGCTTCTGAAGGCTGCCAAGCTACTTTGAGAACAAACTTATCTCTATGCAAAAGACAAAGGAGGCCTGTGAATGTTTATATGCAGTCGCAACAGCTTCATCTATTACTTTCAGTTTGAACCTCAGTAGCTCCCTCTTTCATCTGCAGTGTGGCTTACTGTCTGTTCAGCAACGGCGTTTCAAACACTCATCAGAAACAGGGCGCTTGGATGTGCAGGATGTGTATCTGACACATCATGCTGCTGGACATGAAAGCCACAAAGCAGCTGTACCAACTTTCTTACACACCTATAGGTTCAGTAATGTTAACCCGAGGGCCTGAAATTCATATATATATATTTTTTTTTATTTTTTTTTTCTCCATACATACACACAAAGGATAAAAGAATAAATAATGCATCAGAGGGGTACATGTGCACACAAACCTTGGTTTTAATGATGTACCCTCTGGGATCAGTTCCAGAAGACTGACATGGATAACAATCAAAAATTCATCCATTTTGAAACCCCAAAGCATGCATGCGTGCGTGTGCACGGACATATTGATATCGAGTGTTTATGACTCTGACGACTCTCTTTTTTGACGCAATGCATTCCCTGGCCTGTTAACCTGAACCCAAGACCTAAAACAATGTTTTTAGTCCTCAAAATCACGTTATACCAGTGGCCACAAAATGTCCGTCAAGCAAACACCACCCTCCTGTGCTTGACCACAGGTACTACAGCAAACAGAGGTAGGACACCAAATCAGGTGGGCCTTGTTGTGCTTGCAGACAATTTAAAAGGGGGATTAGGCACCGGGCAGTGCGGCTTCTCTCAGGAACTGGAGGTTCCAGTGCCAGTATATGACTGCAGATATTCAATTCAGCAGCAATGGCAAAATTAATAAAGCATGGATCTAAGAAAATCCCTGTGTGATGTCAACTGAAGACTGAGAATAATTCATAGAATAATTCATCTTGGCTGCCTTGTACATCCTGATTCAGTCCTTCCACAAGTTTTAACTTGTGCAATATACTTTTTAAAAAATCCCAAAAATCTGAGTTCTTCACATTAACAATAGTTTGACGGTATTTAAATCACAGAGCAAGAAACGTTGGCAGGCAAAAAAACTTGCTGAGAGAAAAAAGGAAATGCTGTTTTTGGGTCATTTCTAGGCCTTTGACACTCAAGAACAGATTGATTCACTCTATTTTACAAAGTGTGAATAAGCGTTTTTTTAATGGAGAGAATATTAACA